>CM035153.1:175232391-175489403 GCA_020205615.1 Panax quinquefolius
GTATAAGTTTCTCGTGACGGTAAGAAATGAGCGAGACTTGGTCAACCTATCAACAATGACCCAAATCGCATCAATGCCTTCGAGAAACCTTAGGAAGACCGTAACGAAATCCATGGTAATGTGCTCCCACTTCCATTCCGAATTTCAAGTGGTTGCAATGGACCTTTTGGTACTTGATGCTCGCTTTAAACTCGTTGACAAGTTAGACACCTTGAGATAAACAAAGCCGCTATCTCTCTCTTCATATTGCTCCACCAAAATGTATGAATAATATCATGATACATTTTGGTACTCCTGTGATGGATTGCAAATGGTGTGTCAGTGTGCCTCCATCATGATATTATACATTAAATCGTGGTCGTTAGAACACAAAGTCCGGAGTTGACTCAAGTATTCCTTCTTCATCGATTCTTGCTTCCCAGATAGCACCTTCGCACTTTCTTCCTCATACGCATCGCCTCCGTGTCCGTAGCTGAAAGCAACTTTAACTTTATCAATTAAAGTCTGCTCTACTCAGATACTCGCTATCATCACACGCGTCCCTCGAGTCTTTAATTCTATCTCCATCCTTTGCAAGTCACACAAAATGGGCCTTTGCGTTGACAATATCGCACTCAGATTGCATATGATTTTCACTCACGCGCCGCCTACCACGCTCGCTTTTTCGTGATGGTATTGATGGTATGATCATAATCTTTCAATCAGCTCAAGCCAACGTCGTTGTCGCATGTTGAGTTCCTTTTGAGTGAAGAAATATTTGAGGCTTTTATGATCCGTAAAGATCTCCACTTTCTCCCCATACAAGTAATGCCTCCAAATTTTAAGTGAAGATAACAAATGCTAACTCTAGATCATGAGTAGGATAATTCCTCTCATATTCTTTGAGTTGTCGCGAGGCATAAAGCTATTACTTTTTCATGTTGCATGAGAACACATCCCAACCTTTTGCTCAAGCATCATTTGTAGATGACAAATCCTCCCGAGCCGGATGGTATTGTCGTAACAGTCTTAAATAAGTCTCCTCTTGAGTTCTTGAAAACTCTTCTCACATTCTTCGCTTCTAACCGAACTTTCAGTATCTTTCCGAGTCACCGAGTCAATGGAATAGCGATTCGAGAAAATCCTTCCACGAATCTCCGATAATAACCAAATAAACCGAGAAAGCTACGATTTCCGGCCATCGATTTAGGTTGTTCCCACTTTGAATAGCTTCAATCTTTCTTTGGGTCAATGATATTCCATGACTTGATACCACGTGCCCAAGGAATGCTACTTCTTCAAGCCGAACTCGCATTTCTTCAACTCGCATAAAGCTTATATTCACGAAGCTTTTGGAGTGTCGACCTCAAGTGTTGCTCATGATCTTCACGGCTTTTGGAATAAATAAGGATGTCATCAATAAAGACGACCACAAAGTGATCTAAATATTCCTTGAATACTTGGTTCATCATATCCACGAAGGCGGCAAGGAGCATTAGTCAATCCAAAGGACATGACTAGAATTCATAATGCCCGCATCGAGTTCTCGAAAGCCGCCTTTGGAATGTCGGCGGTTCTAATCTTCAATTGGTGATATCCTAACGAAGATCAATCTTTGAAAAGAATTTGCTCCTTGCAACCGGGTCAAACAGGTCATCAATACGTGGCAATGGATACCTATTTTTTGATGGTGACGGATTCAACTCCCCGATAATCAATACAAAGTCGATACTCCCATCTTTCTTCTTCACGAATAGTAACAAGAGCACCCCAAGGAGAAGTACTAGGACTAATAAAGCCAATGTCTAACAATTCCTCGCAGTTGGTTTTTAACTCAAGAAGTTCAATAGAGCTATTCGATATGGGGCTTTGGAAATAGGTTTTGTACCGGGTTCAAGGTCGATACAAAATTCAATTTCATGCTCTGGGGTAGGCCAGAAGTTCTTGGGAATACGTCGGAAATTTATTAACAATAGAATATCGCTTAAAACGATTTATTTTTATTTAAATCATGACATGAGCTAAGAAAGCTTGACATCCGCTTTTCAATAAACGAATAGCTTTATGGCTTGAGATGACAAAGATTGATTTTAATGGTTTGGTCGTTTGAATTCGCATAATAGGTTGATTAGGAATATGAAAGCTAACAACCTTACGAAAACAATCAATTTTGCATGATAAGTAGTTAACCAATCAATCCTTGTAATCACGCCAAATGCAAGTATTTTTAATGAAATAAGATCGACGGGTAATGTAATGAAGGTACCGATTTGAACCAAACAAGACTTATAAACGATGGATGTAATGAAGGTTTCTCCCAACTGAGTTTCCACAGATAAGTCAAAGTCTAATTTCTCCTGAGTTAAATTTAATTGATGAGCGCAAGTAGGAGAAATAAAAGAATGGGAAGAACCCAGATCAAATAAAGTATAGACTTCATTAGAGTTTATAATAAGCTTACCCGTGATGACCTCATTCAGATTCCTTGCTCTTTGGGAGGTCACAACAAATGCTCTCCCTTGCACTACTGGGCTTTGAATTTTCCGGATGGCCTTTGGTGCCTCATCCTAAATGAATTTGTCTTGATGAACGACAAAATCGAGCTAAGTGACCTTCTCTTCCACAATTATAACATGCTTTGACTCGGCATGGCGCAGCTTTGACCGATGTGTCCTCTCCTCCGCATTTGAAGCATATGGTAGGTGGTCTTTCTCCTTCCTTAACAATGGGTCTTTGGTCGACGCGTCTTTCCATCATTGTTGAATCTCCTTTTCTTGAAATGTCCATTCTTATTGTTTTGGCCTCGATTACCACCGAAGTGGTTACCATATCCGGCTTCATTGATTCCCTCCACGCTTGTTGTCACCGCCGATGACTATTCTCGCCGGTATTATAATTTTGCCACCGCTTCTTTTTAGTTGCGTTGACTCATTATCGCTCCCACTAATCGAGCCCTATTTACAACATCTCAATACAAACACGCTTTATGAGAAAAAGATGTTGACGTATCTCCCGCTTCAAACCTCTTAAAAACATTCGCGCCATTCTCTCTTCATTATCCACCAAGTGGGACGAAAACCGTGATAACTCATAAAATTTTGCCTCGTATCATGACACGGTCCATATTGTTTTGTTCCAACTTGATAAACTCCACCTCCTTCATGTGGCGAATACTTTCGTGAAAGTATTTGTCGCTGAATGCCTCTGAATTTCTCCCAAGATATCTTCAAGACAAATTTGGTCGAGTACGCTTTCTGGAATTCCCACCAATGAATCCGCCTCCACAAGCAACATAAAGCGTAAAGGGAACCTTTTGCTCTCGGAGCATCCCAAGACATCAAATATCTTGTAATCTGCTTTATCCATGCTTCCGCCAAGTGGTTTTGCTTCCCTTAAACTCGTGGTCCCAGCTCCTTAAATTGTTTAATGGTGACCGCCGAGAGTTTTCCGTGTTTTCACCTACGCTTTGGACAGAGTCGCTCTCATCATTGTTGCATAAATCGCATAAAGCCTCCTAACATTTGATCATTCATCATTTGGTCGGTGTTGTTGTTTGTATGAGGATTGTCGCCTTCACGATGCACATTATCCTCGATTATTGATATGCGGTGAATCAACAATCTCCTGCGCCTCCATTGCTATTCTCAACATTCTCGATGTCATTTTCAGACATCGCCACAAAAAAAAGGTTAATTGACATGTAACAAATTATCCCTATCTTCCGACCAACCAATAAAATATCACATAAACTTAGGTAGGTCATACTAAATAAGGTATTCCCGCCTCTCCTCCTAGTACTATTCTCACATCTTAGCCAGGATCATATCCTAAGCTCGATACCAACCGTGACGCCCCAAAATTAGGTACACATCACCCATCTTGGGTCGACACTTACATGGCATGTAATTTAAAAACAACTTATTAACATAACTGTGTGGTACAATACGACATAAACCGTGAGTTTAAATACAAATATCGCTCACTAGATATTATACAAACTCAAATAAAAAGTCCTCATTACGCTTATTATCACACTATTTCACGTAATAGTGAGGACTACTAATGCTATCTTCAGACCATCACTGCTTCCTCGACTCGTCCCAAATTTATATTATCATTTCAAGAGAATAAAGGAAAGAAAGGGTGAGCTCAACTAGCCCGAAGAAATATTATGACTAAGATAATGCGAATAAATTATCAATAGTCTTCAATAATGTTAAACCGATAAAATACAATAGACAACCAGCTTTAATCTGCAATGAATATCGAATCCATTAAAAGAGTCAAGTAGAAAATAAAGTCTAATATCTTTTAGGTTTTAAAAGGTTTTTCATCATCGCTTATAAATTTGAGACTTAGCTTTAATAAATATTTCACATCATCGAATCACCCCCCATCACTACTACGGCCAAGGATATTCTTTAAGATCACGACCACAATTATTCATGCACTACGGGCCAAGAATATTTGTGTATTCATTAATGGTCATGATCATGCCAACAATCATCCATCAATGCACTACTACCACCGAGGATTTTTACCACATCATTTGTAACATTACTATTATGATTACACCGAATAGTCTCTCGTCATAATCATACCAAGTCCATCTATGCACTACAGGGCCACGTATGACTTTAAAAAATATAAACATGAGGATGATGACAATGATATAAGAATTCAATAAAACAAGTTCAAGAATTATTTTATCCGTGAATTATTAACGCCCAAATTATCAACACGACATCTTGTTTTGTAGAGTAAAATTCAAGAATGATCGGAAGAATATGAAAAGATATCTTTGGATGAAACGCAAATATCAAGGATATTCCACTAATTTCATGGAGTATAGAAGTCAAAGTTTTAACTTATTTGGGTATAATAAAGAATGGAATAACAAAAGAAATCACCATGCATGCGATAGATCGCATGCATGTGTTATTCCAATGAATAATAAATAATGGAACCAGTCGTGAAATTCACAATTTAATGTGATGTTCCAACAGTAATGATAAAGATGGAACCGGATCCGGTGTAAAACACACGATAGGATATTCCAATGAATGATAAAGATTTTAACCAGTCCGGTGTAAAACACATGAGCGTGATGTTCCAACAGTAATAATAAAGATTTTAACCAGTCCGGTGTAAAACACATGCATGTGATGTTCCAATGTAATAATAATAAAGATTTTAACCAGTCCTGTAAAACACATGCATGTGATGTTCCAATGAATAATAGAAGAATGTCACCAAGTATAGGGTAAACCACTTATACAAAAGTTATTCCAATGAAATAATAAGCGATGGAATAACAAATGCTTCTTCTCTTAATGAATAAGAAAGAATAACACCCCTTACATTTGGTAGGAGATTGAATCTTTACGCAAAGTGTAAGTAACAAAATACTCTTCTTCTTTCTCTTTATTCTCTCTATACTTTCTCTCTATATAATGAATGAATTAAGTGAAAATAATGAAGCCCTAGGCCTCTATTTATAGAAGATTTCTAGCTTAAAGACCGCCGTGTGAAAAGGCAAGTGGCTCGACGAATCGGTTTGACGCCTCGTGTAATGTGAAACGACAAAGTGGTTCGGCCTTCAGAATGTGAAACGACAAGTGGTTCGACGTCTGGTAAAGGTAATTACTATTAACGAAGGTAAATACTATCGACGAAGGTAAATACTATTCACAAGGGTAATTACTTATCGACGAAGGTAATTACTTATCGACGAAGGTAAATACTATTCACAAGGGTAATTACTATCGACGAAGGTAATTACTATCGATGAAGGTAAATACTATTCACAAGGGTAATTACTATCGATTGAAGAGACTCTTAGATGATGACATATAGAGCCCCCATAAAATAATCAAACTTACCACAAATCATTTTTTTTTTTCATCAACACATATTTAATCTTTCAACAATTATTAATCATTTATAACTTGTGTCGCCTCAATTATTGATTTAATACTATAACATATTATACGATGATCATGTGACAATAATTGAATCAATAATATAAGAGATATGATCGTGATTCTCAGTAGCAATAATTGAGCATAATTTGAGTGACTTCTCATGTAAGCATCAATAATCAATACCGTGTGTCTTACTACGCAACTACGCCAGACATCGTACTTTTACCACCGGGTAGTTCAACAGCTTTTAATTGTAACACCTCCGCCGTAGTTATTTTTATAAAATATTTTTGTCGTTTTCTCGATCCGGCTAATAATTTCTGCATTGTGGGGTCCACCAATGATTGAGCCATTGTACGAATATTCCCTAACAAAAGAATATTCCCACCAAACGAATATTTTATAACAACTTACATACTTTGCAAAATTTATAAATATTACCCACAACTATAACATTATATCAAATTTATTCCATAATATTCAAAAATAATATTTATAGAAAAATTCATCTTTATTTATAAAAGCTGGGGTCTTACACGAAGCCACTTCGGTTGATAACGGAATAAGAATGCTTGAAGTTTATGAAGGAATCAGTAGTGTTTCGTTTCAGAATTCCTAAGGTGGTGATATCGGACAATGGACGCCAATTCGTGGGATCGAAGTTTGAAGGATTTCTAAAGGAGTTGAGAGTTCATAATAGAAAGACCTCAGTGGCTCATCCACAGTCGAATGGGCAGGTCAAGGTAACCAGCAGAACGCTGCTGAATGGGATCAAGAGCATACTGGATGAGGCTAAGGGGAGATGGCCTGAAGAGCTTCTCAGCATGTTATGGGCTTACCGGACTACACCGAGGACTACAACAGGGGATTCACCTTTCAGACTGCCCTATGGTACTGATGCCTTAGTCCCAGTTGAGATTGGATCTCCAAGTCTTCGGGTCAATCAGTTTAAGGAGATCTACAATGATGAAGGGCTGAAGATCAACATGGATCTATTGGAAGAAGTCAGAGAGACAACTTTGATCAGGTTGGCAGCCTATCAGCGAAGAGTGGCTAAACATTACAATAAGGGGGTAAAACTTTGTAGATTTGAAGTGGGAGATTTTGTTATCAGGGAAGTCAAAGCTTCTACACCTCAGAACTTGGGAAAGCTGATGCCGAACTGGGAAGGACCGTATGAAGTAGTTGAAGTTCCGAAGCCAGGAACTTATCGATTAAGGGCATTGGACGAATCCGAGATCAAGAACACTTGGCATACTGGTAAACTTCGGAAGTATTTTCAGTAGAGATCAAGTCAGTATCCTGGAAGTCTGTAAATGTTGGATCATCATCAATAAAAGATTCACTTTTTCACAATTGATCTTCTTCCTATTGGTCCTAAATTCACAATGGTGTAAGGAGGACGGGGGGGGGGGGGGGTGGACTTGCTGACCATTCGATGGTAGCCTTTTTGGCAGGTGGTCCTTATAAATTTGTCAGGCCCTTCGTGGTAGGCAAACTTTATCGGTGTAAGGAGGACGGGGTGGACTCACTGACCATTCGATGGTAGCCTTATCGGCAGAAGTGTCCTCATGAGTTTGTTATACCCTGCGTGGTAGACAAATTCCATAGTCCTTTTAATTTTGTTTTACCGCGAGTGGTAAACAAAATGCACCGAAGTAAGGAGGTTCGGGTGGACTTGCTGGCCATTCGATGGTAGCCTTATTGTTAGGTGTGTCTTTATGAACTTGTTCTACCCCGTGTGGTAAACAAATTCCATGGTCCTTATAAAACTGTTCTACCCCGAGTGGTAAACAAATGTTCTTATATACTTGTTTTACCCCGAGTGGTAAACAAGATCCCGATGGTGCAAGGAGGATCAGCCGAATTCACCTTATGCCTAATCTATCTCACACTTTGATAACGATAAGTATGCATTACTTTATTTTGTTCAAGTGTTGAGTTCGGTTCATTATGTTCGGTCTATGATATTCTTTAACTTAATTAATTATATGATCTGTTTGCTTACCTGGTTCACAATTTAAGTTAAGTTCAAACACAATTTATTCAGTTTTCAAAGTTGATTGATACTGAATTATTGACAAGAAACACATTATACAGAAGCCATGAAAAGGAAAGTTAAAATTTCATTAATATAATAACTATTTACACAAAAAAGATAAAAACTTTTATAATAAAAAGTACTAATATTAGAATGAAGCAATATCAGATTCAGACAGTATCCTCGTCTTCGGAATCAAGCAAGGTCGGGTCTAGTTGGGCTGCAATTAACTTTTCCTTGCCCCGACCACTGCAGACCTCGTAGCCTTCGGAGTAGACCATTAGAATCTCTGCATTCAGCTCGTCAGACTCCCGATACTCTTTTTGAATCTCCTTACGAAGTTCTTTGGTCAGGGGAGGACCTAGCTCCTTAAGGGCTTTCAGCTTATCTTGGAGCTTTCGACGTCTAACCAAATGCCTTTCTTTATCTTCACGGGCCTTCACCTGAAGATCATCTACTTGTATTGCCAAGCTCTGGTTGGCTATAACAAGTTCTTCATTTCTGGCCCTCAGAACTTCGTTCTTTTCAACAAGATCGACGTTCATGTTAGTCAGATCTTGTTGACTGGCCTTGGTCGTCTTCAGCTCTTCCTTAGACATCTTCAATTCATCCTTGGTTTGAGCTAAATCCCCCCGAAGACATTCATTGTTGTAGAGAGCAATATCACAGTCATGCCTCGCTTTTCGATAAAAGCGATCGTAATATCGATTCTCTTTTTTCCGCCGCCTCCTCTGCGGCTTTGGCCGAGATGTTTTGGGCGTAATCGCCCAAAAACAACATTTACCTGTATACATTCAGTATTAATCAATCAAATTCAAAATATTTAACCTAAGCATGATAAGAAGTATGGCGATCGAGAAAGTAAATTTACCTGTGCTATATAGCTCATGCCTTCATCTAGCAGATCCTCGATCGAGCTGTTGCCAAATCGATGATCGTCAGTGTCCCGAACGAAAGAGTTGAAGAGGTGGAAGGGGAAGTTGGCATTGAATCGAGGCCATAGGGTTGGTGATGCCATAGCTTCATTTTGAAACTCGTGGGACGAAGGTCCAGGAGGAGTGGGTATGGGTTGATCGTGAGTTGGAGAAGGATCCATGTAGATATTTTCCAGAGAAGGGGATCGGACTGGAATGGGTTCGCGAGGTGGTGATGGAACTGAGGCTGAACTCGAGTGGCTATCAGAAGGATGTTTTCTTTTTCTGGATAGTGCTGAAACAGATTCGATTTGCTCATCATTGTCAGAAACTTGTATTTCTACGGGGGGTACAAAAGGCGGATTGATTGACGACGATGGCACTCTGCTCTTCGGTTGTCAGAGGGGTGACTTTAGTTCTTAATTTTTTGACTCGAAGTAGTCGTTTTCGATCGTCTACGGGTAGATCGAGTAGACTCCCTCGGCCAGAAGTTGGATTGATAGTTGGTGCAGGTTCTGGTATAGTTTCAGGCTCTGGGATGGTCTCAATTTCTGGGGTGGAATCAGGAGAAGTTGGAGTGGGGATTAATCGGGGTTTTCGAATAGCTCTCTTTTTCCGATGTGGCTGAAGGGTTTCTTCCGGTTGAATGAGATCTTCAGCTTCTACCTCACCTATCTGGGGTTCAACAGTGTATGTTTCATTGGTTGGGTTGTTTTCGGGTGGGGTTTCCAGTTATGGAGGGTCGGCAGTGGCTTCTGCAGACTTTCCATCCATTAAAACATGGTTTGGTTACTTTTATATGTTATTTTGGTTATAATGTATTTTCTTAGTATACATTGATTGACTAAACTGAGTTTGGACTACATGTTGTTTAGTATACTAGACTAATTTATGGGGGCTTGATGTAATGCTTACGTTGTAGCTACGTCAAGCAATAAAAAATAGATACTATCATATAACTGTTTGGTTACTTCTGCATTATGTTTTGGTTACTGTTAGCTTGAGATTCGGATACCATGTTTGTTATCTTGATTTGGTATTTTGGTTACTTTTTTATGTTGTTATGGTTTCCATTTATTTGCTTAGTATACATGGTTGACTAAACTGATTTTGGTGTACATGTTGTTTATGTATTGGTTACCATTAAAACATGTTTTGGTTACTATCATATAAATATTTGGTTACTTATTTAGTATGTTTTTTGTTACTGTTAGTTTCTGATTTGGATTCCATTTTTGTTTTCTTGAGTTGGAATTTTGCTTACTGTTTTTTTGTTGTTCTGGTTACAATATATTTGCTTAATATATGGGTTGACTAAACTTCATTTGGTCTATATGTTGTTTATGTATTGGTTACCATTAATATATGTTTTGGTTACTAACATATAACCTGTTTTGGTTACTTCATTAGTATATTTTTTATTCTTCGTTAGCTTATGATTTGGATACCATTCTTTTTCTCTTAATTGAGATTTTAGTTCTTGTTATATGTTGTTTTGGTTACAATGTATTTGTTTGGTAAATCGTATATGATATAAATATTGTTTATATCTCAGTTCTTAATAATGATGTAAATTTGATTTTTTTATTTGCGCTTATGGAATCTTTACTATGGGGAATGCAATAGAAAATTCATTGAAAAAGTTATATATTGGTGTGTGGCGTGGAAGTTCCTTACATTATTACCAAGAAATTGAACCCAAGACAGTTGAAGAAGTTTAAGGCATCATTAGTTTGTGGATGTATTATTTTTGTAAATAATAAACCCAAGTCATAATAAACCATGTATGTAAGACCCCAGCTTTTATAAATAAAGATGAATTTTTCTATAAATATTATTTTTGAATATTATGGAATAAATTTGATATAATGTTATAGTTGTGGGTAATATTTATAAATTTTGCAAAAAGTATGCAAGTTGTTATAAAATATTTGTTTGGTCGGGAATATTCTTTTGTTAGGGAATATTCGCATAATGGCTCAATCATTGGTGGACCCCACAATGTAATTATTATTGTCGGATTGAGAAAACGACAAAAATATTTTATAAAAATAACTATGGAGGTGTTACTGTTAAAACTGTTGAACTACCCTGGTAAAAGTATGCGATGTCTGCGTGGTTGCGTAGTAGCACTCAGATTGATTATTGATGCTTACGTGAGAAGTCACTCACGGTATACTTTCAATTATTACTCTGATAATTCTTTGCATCATATCTCTTATATTATTGATTCAATTATTGTCACAATTATCATCTCAGATAATATGTTATAGTATTAAATCAATAATTGAGACGACAAGTTATAAATGATTAATAATTGTTGAAAGATTAAATATGTGTTGATGAAAAAAAAATGATTTGTGGTAAGTTTGATTATTTTATGGGGGCTCATATGTCATCATCTAAGAGTCTCTTCACATAATAGTATTTACCTTCAATCAATAAAGTAATTACCTTCGTCGATAGTAATTACCCTTGTGAATAGTATTTACCTTCGTCGATAGTAATTACCTTCGTCGATAGTAATTACCCTTGTGAATAGTATTTACCTTCGTCGAATAGTATTTACCTTCGTTAATAGTAAATACCTTTACCGGACGTCGAACCACTTGTCGTTTCACACATTACAGGCGCCGAACCACTTGTCGTTTCACATTACAAGGCGTCGAACCACTTTTCTTTTCACATCATTAGTCGCTGAAGCCACTTGCCTTTTCACACTAAGAAAAGCTAAGCTAGAAATCTTCTATAAATAGAGGCCTGAGGGCTTCATTATTTTCACGAATTCATTCAAGCTATAGAGAGAGAAAGTATAGAGAATAAGAGAGAAAGAAGAAGAGTATTTTGTTACTACACCGCCGCAAGATTTCAATCTCCTACCAAATGTAAGGGTGTTATTCTTTCTTATTCATGAAGAGAACTGCATGTTATTCCATTGCTTATTATTCTGCTGAATAACTCAGATACGCCATTTACCCTATACTTGGTGACATTCTTCTATTATTCATTGGAACATCCTGTCATGTGTGTTTTACATCGGACTGGTTAAAATCTTTATTATTATTCTGCTGAACATCCTCATGCATGTGTTTCTACGGGACTGGTTCCAATCTTTATTATTCTGTTGGAACATCCTGTCTGCATGCGTTTCTGGCGGGACACAGTTCCGTTATTTATTATTCTCTTGGAATAACTCACTCGTTGGCCTATCGCATCGCACGGGTGATTTCTTTTGTTATTCTATTCTTTATTATACCCAAATAAGTTAAAACTTTGACTTCTATACTCCATGAAATTAGTGGAATATCCTTGATATTTGCGTTTCATCCAAAGATCTTTTCATGGAAATATTCTTCCGATCATTCTTGAATTTTACTCTACAAAACAAGATGTCATGTTGATAATTTGGGCGTTAATAATTCTGGATAAAATAATTCTTGAACTTGTTTTATTGAATTCTTATATCATTGTCATCATCCTCATATTTATATTTTTTAAAGTCATCTCGTGGCTCAGTAGTGCGTAGATGGACTTGGTATGATTATGACCAAAAGACTATTCTTGTAATCATGGCCGTAATGTTACAAATGATGTGGTAAAAATCCTCGATGGTAGTAGTGCATTGATGGATGATTGTTGGCATGATCATGACCATTAATGAATACACAAATATTCTTGGCCCGTAGAGTGCATGAATAATTGTGGTCGTGATACTAAAGAATATCCTTGGCCATAGATGGGGGTGATTCGATGGTGTGGAATATTTATTAAAGTCGAGTCTCAAATATATAACGATGATGAAAAAACCTTTAAAACCTAAAAGATAGTAGACTTTATTTTTTACTTGACTCTTTTAATGGATTGATATTCACCGCAGCTTAAACCGATTGTCTATTGTATTTTATCGGTTTAACATTGTTGAAGACTATTGATAATTTATTACGCATTATCTTAGTCATAATATTTCTTCTTGGGCTAGTTGAGCTCACCCTTTCTTTCACCGTTTTCTTCGTGAAATGAGAATATAGCTTAGGACGAGTCGAAAACGAGTGATGGTCCTCAAGATAGCATTAGTAGTCCTCACTATTCTCGTGAAATAGTGTGATAATAATTGTAATGAGGACTCCTTTTTGAGTTTGTATAATATCTAGTAGATTTATATTTGTATTTAAACTCACGCTTATGTCGTATTATTACCTAGTTATGTTAGTAAGTTGTATTTAAATTCTGTACCATGTAAGTGGCGACCCAAGATGGGTGATGTATACCTAATTTTGGGGGCGTCACAATGTATTTGCTTAGTATACATTGATGTATTATTTTTGTAAATTCCTTCAAATATATTCTACAAGGTTTATGCTATTCTATTTCTACTTCCATTTCCACAAACACATCTTACATGTTCTGGTTACTTTCATATAACTATTTGGTTACTTCTTTATTATGTTTTGGTTACTATTACCTTATGGTTTGACTATTATTATTGTGTCCTCAATGTGGGATTTCAGATACTTTTATTTTTTTTATTCTGGTTAATATGTAATTGTTTAGTATACATGGATTGCCTAAACTGGGTTTCATTACATGATGTTTACGCTTTTGGTTACCATTAAAACTGTTATGGTTACTTATCATATAATTATGTGTGGCGCCCCAAAATAGGTATACATCACCCATTACGAGTTGTCGATACATAGTACGAAACAAATACTGACTTTATTATTACAACAAGAAAAGCTGTGAGTTTGAATACAAATATTATCTTACAGAGCAATATCTATACTCAAATAAATCCTCATCACATTTATTGATACATTATTTTACAAAAATGGTGAGGACTACTAAACAATTCTTTCTAAAACCTTCATTCCATACCCCGACTAAATTACATTACTCATATATTCGCCTCACGAGAAGAAAAATAGAACAAAAAGGAAAAGGGTGAGCTCAACTAGCCCGGTAAAAATATTATGACTAAGATAATATACAACAAATTACCGTTAGTCTTCAACGGGGAAAAATCTAATAGAATACAATAGACAACAAATTTTAAATCAATATTCACAATGAAAATAATAATTCATTAGAAGAGTTAAGTAGAGAATGCAAACTACTATCTTCTATGTATGAATTTAAAAGTTCATCGCTCTATCTTTTATCCCCAGAACATCAATCAATATACATCCGAATCAAATATTCATCTTTTCACACTACGTGCCCGAAGATATTCATCGATTAATTATTATGTTCATCTAAACACACTGCTTCATCTTTGCACTATGGCCAAAGATATTCTTCGAAATTATTCATCTTTTTGCACTATAAAGCCAAAGATATTCAATAATATCATCATTTAAGGCGAGGATGATGAAAATATTTTTAAAAAAGCGAATCCAAATGAAACAAAATGACAAGGATTAAGGATTAAGGATTCGTACTTTGTTTTATCCATGTTCAAAAATACCTCAAAAATAATCATAGTGGTGTAAAATTCAAGAATGATCAAAACATGGATACAATCAAAGCTAGTATCCGAATAGATATTTTGGACAAAAGAAGAAATTTTATTTTTAGATTGAATAGTCAGATAGTATCGTGAATAATCTTAGTCAGTATCGTGAATAGTAACTCAGACACCAAAAGATAGAAATTTCCCAAAAAACATCTTCACGCTTCATGAATAGTACTCGTGAATAGTAACTCGTGAATAAGTAACTCATGAATAGAACCCCGACATGAAAAAGTTCCAAATTTGTTAAAAAGTTCCAACCAATATTTCAAAGATAATGATATTGAAGAAATAATATCATTTGAGAAGAAAATAACATCCCTTACCTCGAAAGATTAAGACTTACAAATTTGAATCTAGGGTATAGTGCTAAAGGGAACTTGCATCGCCTAACAATACTCAAAGTATACTCACAAGAATACGCTCAATATATCGAGAGAGAAATAGAGAAACTTGGTTTACATTGTGATTTTCAATTCTAACCCAAGCACCCTATTTATAGGAAAATGCTTAGAACACCAAAGCAGAAAATTGAATATAATATTAATATATTTTTCACATTTTCATTAGCCCACCTGAGACAACTGATCTCAGCCCATTTGAATCACATGTGAGGCCAACTTAGTTGCAAAAAACGTTTTTCTCAAAATAATTAACTAAAACTCCCAAAAATTAATTATTTTAACTTGAAACTTCAATAATTCATAATAAATAGCCCTTTTATCGGAAAATTCAAATCTCATGAGTTTTTTATAGGAAATTCAATTCTCTACAACTTTAAAAAGAAAGTTTTTCCGAATTCCAAATGTAAATTGACCAAATCACAAGCAGGCGATTTTACGTGCTATAATCAAATTTCTATTAATAATTGTGTCCACCAACACACAAAAACATGTGTTAAACATTTAATGCCACAAAATACTCTTCCTCCTCATATACTCATATATCCCACATTCATTGTAAAAATATCATCGTTAATATATTATTAAAATAATATATTTAAATGAATTATTTTATCGTAAAAAGATAAAATATTAATTTTCAACAATTGTCACATTAAAATTTTCTCCATCTATATCCTCATAAAATCAATATTTTCCTCATCATATAAATCAATAATTAATTATTCATAAATAATATTACGAATCACATTATTGTGACAACCAGCGGTTCAGGGATAGAGGGCTTTTCCAATAAGGATCTCTCCTTCTTGCTGTATTGATTAGATGACCAAACCTCTCCTTGATGAACTTTCTAGACATTGTCAATAATGTTATCTTATAATATTATTCGGATAATATGAATTATTGCTCTGATAATGGAAAATACGGTTGTAATGACAATTATTGAAACAATGACAATATAAAATGTCGATGTAGCAATTATTGAATCAATAAAATAAAATCTTGAATAGTAATTCTGTAACCATTATTGAGTAGTGCCTTGATAATTGGTGCGATCATCGTATGTTCTTCTTGTCAGAATAACGCATTACATTCTTTGTGTTTTAACCACTGTATTCAGCGGTGTTACACGATAACAACTCACGCCAGTTATTTTTAAACAACTTATATTTGTCGTTTTCTTCATCCAATCGCTTTCAGTTATGGGGCCACACATTGTCGCTTGGCGCCGCATTTAATATTCGCCGACAAGATGAATATTCTCAAACAATGATGAATATTTTATAACAACTTGCTTATTTTGAAATATTTATATTTTACCTAATATCACATTAATCAAATCAACCCTTACTATTTCAAAATAATAAATAGAAAATTAAATTTCATTAATAATAAGTTGGGGTCTTCTGATATGGTTACTATTTTTTTTATGTTACATTATGGTTATAGTATACATGGATTGCTTAAACCGAGTTTTACAGTAAGACCAAAATTTTTTTAAATAAAAAGGAATTTCCTTTATTTATTATTTTGAAATAGTAAAGGTTGATTTGATTAATGTGAATAATTAAAGGTTAAATACGCAAATATTTCAAAATAAACAAGTGGTTATAAAATATTCATTTTTGTCGGGAATATTCGTTTGGTCGTGGAATATTCAGATCTTTGTCGAGAATATTCGTATGCGACGAAGCGACCATGTGGGGCCCCATAACGAAAAGCGATTGGATGAAGAAAACGACAAATATAAGTTGTTAAAAATAATCTGGCGTAGTTGTTCATGTTAAGACTGCTGAATACGATGGTTAAAATACTGAAGAATCTGCGATGGTTTCTGTAAAGTAGACATATGATTGCATTATTGAATTATTGAATTATTGATCCTTACGTAAAGAAGGCACTACTCAATAATTTTCACAGTAGTTCTTGCTCAATATTTTATTTTATTGATTCAATAATTGCTTGCGTTGATATTTTATATTATTATTGCTCAATAATTGTCAACGCATTATTATCTCCATTATCGGATCAATAATTCATATTATTTGAATAATATTATTAGATAGCATTATTGGCAATGTCTAGAAAGTTACATCAAGGAGAGGTTTGGTCACCTAATTGCGCCGCCAAAGAAGGAGAAATCCTTATCTGGAAGCCCCCTTTCTGAAACTACTGTCATTATAATTGTGATTCTCGTAATATTATTTGTGAATAATTAATTATTGATTCATATGATAAAGAAATATTTATTTTATGTGGATATAAATGATGGATTTATTTATGTGGTTATAAATGAAGAAATTATTGTTGAGGTGTTTTATCGATATTTTACCGTATTGGAGGTATTAAAAATTAAATCGGGGTTTTGAGATATATTATGGGGATTATAATTTTTAATCCCACCGCTGATTGTGGTAATTTTGGATATGTTATACATATATAAGTTGAGTATATGTCCACAAATTTTGAACCGTTAAAAATGTACGAATGATTTGTTATGAATTTTAAGAGGTGTCGATTCTAAATTAGGGTTATAATTGATTTTGGTGGAAAATTCTAGAATTGAGTGGGCCCCACTTGTGGTTGGTGAAGAAATGTGCTGAATTTTATTTCAAATGTGGTGGGTGGCAATAGTAGCGAGTAAAGCCATCGTGTAGCAGTCAAGTCATGCTTGTACGGCTAACATTTTCCTATAAATAGAGGGCTGAGTTAGAATTGAAAATCACACCGTAAACAAAGTTTTCTCTCTTTCTCTCTATATTATTGAGCGTATTTTGTGAGTATTTAGATACTTTGAGAGTTGCTATTCAAGACAAGTTTCATTCAAGATCACTTCCCGACCTTTCCTTCCGGCAATGATTCTTTGAGGTAAGGGATATTATTTTTTTCGTAATGATATTATTTCTTGAATATCATTATCTTTGAAATGTTGATCCGATGTTTTATCAAATTTGGAACTTTTTCATGTCGGGTTACTTATTCATGAGTTACTATTCACGAAGTTACTATTCATGAGTTACTATTCACGAGTTACTTATTCACGAGTACTATTCATTAAAGCGTGAAGATGTTTTTTGTGGAATTTCTATCTTTTGGTGTCGGATTTACTATTCATGATACTCTTATTCACGATATCGACACTATTCACGATATCTGGCACTATTCACGATACTCGGACTATTCACCAAAAAAATAAAATTTCTTCTTTTGTCCAAAACATCTATTTTGGATACTAGCTTTGATCAGATCCATGTTTTGATCATTCTTGAATTTTACACCACTGTGATTATTTTTGGGGTATTGTTGGACATGGATAAAACAAAGTACGAATCCTTAATCCTTAATCCTTGTCATTTTGTTTCACTGGATTCGTTCTTTAAAAATATTTTTCATCATCCTCAGTCTTAAATGATGATATTATTGAATATCTTTGGCCTGTAGTGCAAAGATGAATGATTTCTGAAGAATATCTTTGGCCTGTAGTGCAAAGATGAACAGGTGTTGAGATGAACATGACCGACTGATTAATATCTTTGGCACAGAGTGCAAAAAGATGAACAGTGTTTAAATGAATACGACTAATCGATGAATATCTTTGGCTCAGTAGTGCAAAGATGAATATTTGATTCGGATGTATATTGATTGTTGTTACGAGGGATAAAAGATAGACGATGAACTTTTAAATTCATACATAGAAGATAGTAGTTTGCATTCTCTACTTAACTCTTCTAATGAATTATTATTTCCATTGCGAATATTGATTGAAAATTTGTTGCCTATCAGATTCTATTAAATTTTTCCTGTTGAAGACTAACGATAATTTGTTGTGTATTATCTTAGTCATAATATTCTTTATTGAGCTAGTTGAGCTCACCCTTTTCCTTTTGTTCCATTCTTCTCGTGAGGCGAGAATATAAATGAGTACGCAGCCTGGGTATGGAATGAAGGTTTTAGAAAGGATTGTTTAGTAGTCCTCACCATTTTGTAAAATAATGTATCAATAAATGTGATGAGGATTTATGTGAGTATAAATATTGTCTAGAAGATAATATTTGCATTTAAACTCACAGCTTTCTTTGTTGTAATAATAAAGTTGTAGTTGTTTCGCATCTGTATGTATCGTGTGACTCGTAATGGGTGATGTATACCTATTTTGGGGGCGCCACAGCTTCATTACACGATGTTTCATTTTGGCTACCATTAAAACATGTTCGTTACTATCATATAATTATATGGTTTGTAAGACCCCAACTTATTATTAATGAAATTTAATTTTCTCATTGATTATTTTGAAATAGTAAGGGTTGATTTGATTAATGTGGATAGTTAGGGGTAAAATACTTGAAATACTTCAAAATAAGCAAGTGGTTATAAAATATTCATTGTTGTTAGGGGAATATTCGTTTGGTCGTGGAATATCCGTCTCGCTTCGGGGAATATTCGTATCGACTGAAGACGTACCCATGTGTGTGGGCCCCATAACTGAAAGCGATTGGATGAAGAAAAAACGAATAAATATAAGTGGTTTAAAAATAACTACGTGGTTATTCTACAGATTAATATTGTTAAAATACCCGTGGTTAAAACACGAAGCATACCAGTATTGCACCAATTATTGATTCTTACGTAGAAAGGCACTACTCAATAATGGTTACGATAATTACTTTCATTCGATTTTTATCGAGTTAATAATTGCTGCGTTGATATTTTATATTCTTTGTTGTTTCAATAATTGTCATTACGGTTTTTTCATTATCGAAGCAATAATTCATATTATCTGAATAATATTATTAGATAACATTATTGGCAATGTCTAGAAAGTTACATCTAAGGAGAGGTTTGGTCACCTAATCAATTGCGCGCGAGAAGAAGAAATTCTTATTGAAAGCCCTCTTCCTGAACCGCACTGGTTGTCAATATTGTGATTACATAATATTATTTGTGAATAATTAATTATTGATTCATATGATGAGGAAAATATTGATTTTATGTGGATATAGATGGAGAAAAATTTTAATGTGACAATTGTTGAAAATTGAAATTTTATCTTTTTCGATAAAATAATTCATTTAAATATATTATTATATTTTTTAATAATATAATAATGGTGATATTTTACAACGAATGTGGGATATATGAGTATCTGAGGAGGACGAGTATTTTTTGTTGCAATAAATGTTTAAAACATGTTAAACATGTTGGTGGACCCCATTTATTATTCGAAATTTGATTATAACACGTAAAATCGCCTGGTTGTGGATTTCGGTCAATTTCTATTTGGAATTTGGAAAAACTTTCTTCTACAAAGTTGTAGAGAATTGAATTTCCTATAAAAACCCGAGAATCGAATTTTCTGATGAAAGGGCTATTTATTATGAATTATTGAAGTTCAGAAGTTCAGAAATAATTAATTTTTGGGAGTTTTAGTTAATTATTTTGAAAAAAACGTTTTTTGCAACTAAGTTGGCCTCACATGTGATTCAAATGGGCTGAGATCAGTTGTCTAAGGTGGGCTAAAAAAATGTGAAAATATATTAATATTATATTCAATTTTCTGCTTTGGTGTTCTAAGCATTTTCCTATAAATAGGGTGCTTAGGTTAGAATTGAAAAACACACGTAAACTGAAGTTTCTCTCTATTTCTCTCGATATATTGAAGTATTCTTGTGAGTATACTTTGAGTATTGTTAGGCGGTCTGCAAGTTCCTTCAAAGACTATATACAGATTCCAAATTTAGTACAAATCTTTCGAGGTAAGTGATGTTATTTTCTTCTCAAATGATATTATTTCTTCAATATCATTATCTTTGAAATATTGGTTGGATTTTTTTAACAAATTTGGAACATTTTCATGTATGGGTTACTATTCATGAGTTCTTATTCACGAGTACTATTCACGAAGCATGATGATGTTTTTTATGGAATTTCTATCTTTTGTGCGAGTTACTATTCACGTATCGACACTATTCACGTGTACTCTGACTATTCACGATATCTGACACTATTCAATAGAAAAATAAAATTTCTTCTTTTTGTCAAAAATATCTATTCGGATACTAGCTTTCCGATTGTATCCATGTTTTGATCATTCTTGAATTTTACACCACTATGATTATTTTTTGAGGTATTTTTGAACATGGATAAAACAAAGTCTGAATCCTTAATCCTTAATCCTTGTCATTTTGTTTTTCTTTGGATTCGTTTTTTAAAAATATTTTCATCATCCTCGATCTTAAATGATGATATTATTGAATATCTTTGGCTTTTGTAGTCAAAAGATGAATGATTTCAAGAATATCTTTGGTAGTAGTGCAAGATGAGCAGTGTTTAGATGAACATGACCAATCGATGAATATCTTTGGCCTCTAGTGCAAAGATGAATATTTGATTCGAGATGTATATTGATTGATGTTACGGGGATAAAAGATGAGCGATGAACTTTTAAATTCATACATGAAGATAGTAGTTTTGCATTCTCTACTTAACTCTTCTAATGAATTATTATTTCATTCTTGCGAATATTGATTTAAAATTTGTTGTCTATTGTATTCTATTAGATTTTTCCTATTGAAGACTAACGATAATTTGTTGTATATTATCTTAGTCATAATATTCTTTCTTTGGGCTAGTTGAGCTCACCCTTTTCCTTTTGTTCCATTTTTCTTCTCGGGAGGCGAGAATATAAGCGAGTGCAGTCGGGGTATGGAATGAAGGTTTTAGAAAGGATTGTTTAGTAGTCCTCACCATTTTGTAAAATAATGTATCAATAAATGTGATGAGAATTTATTTGAGTATAGATATTGTCTGAAGATAATATTTGTATTCAAACTCACGATTTCTTGTTATAATAATAAAGTTGTAGTTTTTTACGTACCATGTATTGACAACTCGGGATAGGTGATGTATACCTATTTTGGGGCGTCGCGGTTTAGTATCGAGCTTAGGGATATGATCTCCAAGGAGATCGGGGAATAGTGCTAGGAGGGAGAGCGAGTAAATCCTTCGCTAGTGTGTCCTACCTAAGCTTATTTTTTAGTTGAGTCGATATATAAGGATATTATGTGATATATTGATTTCCTTAATTAACCCTTGTTTTTATGGCGATTTGAGAATGTCGATGAGAATATTAACAATGGAAATGAGACCATGGAGACGCTTTGTACTTTCCAACGAGGAGAAAGCGTCTGACAGTCGGCAATGTTCCTCCTGTGAACAACACCACCGAAAGCGGAGATGATGAGCGAGGGATGTTTAGAAGCTTTTTGCGGTTCATGCAAAAAATCGACGAGGAGACTCGTGTTCAAAATCTGAGGAGGAAATGATAGCAATTCACGGGTTGTCACAAACCCAAGCGCTTCAAAGAGTTGGGACCACGAAATTTAAGGAAAGCGAGATCCGATCATGGCGGAAACATGGGTCAAACAAATTACCAAGATATTCGATGTCTTGGGATGCACGGAGAACGAAGGTTCCATTCGCCACCTTTATGTTCCGTGGCGGCGAAAGATCACTGGTGGAGTCTCATGAAGCGTACCATCCATCCAAATTTCAAGGCATGTCTTGGGAAACGCGTTTGAAACTATTTAATGACAAATACTTTCCTCGAAAGTGTTAAATATATGAAGGATGTGGAGTTAATCAGATTAGAGCAAAACAACATGACGGTGTCTCGATGCGAGGCAAAGTTTGCGAGTTATCCGGTTTTGCACCTCATTTGGTGGAGAATGAGGAGCGTATGACACGGATGTTTCTTAGAGGTTTGAAACCCGGCGTACGTCGAGATCTCATTTCTCGTAAACTTTCTCTCTATTCGAGATGTTATAAACGAGGCTCAATTATTAGAAGCGAGATAACGAGTATACGGTCAACCGAGGACCACAACGAGGATCGTACCGGAGATAGCGATCAATGTAATAATGATAACCAAATGGAGAAAAAAGCAGAGACGGACAAAATGGTAACCACTCTGGTGGTAATCATGCCCATGAAAATAGAAGAAGTGAGTCGGGAGAGATTTTAAAAGAGGAGATTTAACAATGACCATGTGAAGACGACGGTCTTAAGAAGAATCGGTTTTAAGGGAGGAGAACGACCACCGGTCATATCTTATAATCAATGCGGAAAGAGGGACATATCGATCAAACCGTCCCACAACAGTTCAAGGTATGCTATAATTGTGGAAAGGAAGGACATATCGCTCGAGATTATGCGGTAGCGAAACCTAGTTCAATGAGGGAATTGTGACTCGAAAGATCGTC
The DNA here is from genome assembly GCA_020205615.1 of Panax quinquefolius. Taxonomy (NCBI): domain Eukaryota; kingdom Viridiplantae; phylum Streptophyta; class Magnoliopsida; order Apiales; family Araliaceae; genus Panax; species Panax quinquefolius. Next base: position 175,255,421 of record CM035153.1, read on the forward strand.
CCGAAAAAGTCAAAGTCAACGATTACGGGAAGAAGCGTTTGTTGTGATTGGTCATAATGCGAGGAACCCAAACGAGGTGATCACGGGTAAGTATTAATAAATTCTTGCGAAGTTTATACCTTACTTGATACCGGGTATTACCCATTCATTTATCTCTCCTGCATGTGCTCAACGTTTAAACTTGACTCGGGAGAAATTAGACTTTGACCTATCTGTGGAAACTCAGTTAGGAAAAACTTTCATCACATCCACTTGTTTATAAATCTTGTTTGATTCAAGTTGGCACCATTACCTTACACATTGACCTTATCTCTTTAAAGATACTTGCTTTTGATGTGATTTTAGGGATTGATTGGTTAACTACTCATCATGCCAAAATTGATTGTTTTAAATAAGGTTGTTAGTTTTCATATTCCTAACCAACCTGTTGTATGCAATTCAAGCAACTAAACCATTAAAATCAATCATTGTCATATCTAATCATAAAAGCTATTCGTTTATTAAAAAGCGGATGTCAAGCTTTCTTAGCCCATGTTATGGATTTGAATAAAGACACGTCAAATTTGAATAATATTCTGTTGTTATTGACTTTCCCGACGTATTTCTCGAAGAACTTCCTTGGTCTACCCCGAGCGTGAAGTTGAATTCTTTATTGATCTTGAACTGATACAAAGCCCATTTCTAAAACCCCATATCGAATGGCTCTATTGAACTTGGGAGTTAAAGGTCCAACTACGAGAATTGTTGGACATCGGTTTCATTCGTCCCTAGTACATCTCCTCGGGGTGCTCTGTTTTTTTATTTGTAAAGAAGAAAGACGGGAGTATGCGACTTTGTATTGACTATCGGGAATTGAACCATGTCACCATCAAGAATAGATATCCTCTACCTCGTATTGATGACTTGTTTGACCCGATTCTGAAAGGGCACATTCTTTTCAAAAATCGATCTTAGCTTACGGATATCATCAATTTGAAGATTAGACGAGGATATTCCAAAGACGCCTTTAGAACTTCGATGCGGGCATTATGAATTCTTAGTCATGTCTTTGGATGACTAATGCTCTCGCGACTTTCATGGATATGATGAACCGAGTATTCAAGGAATATTTGGATCGGTTTGTTGTTGTCTTTATTGATGACATCCTTATATATTCCAAAAGTCGTGAAGATCATGAGCACCATTTGAAGTTGGTACTCCAAAGGCTTCGTGAAAACAAACTATATGCCAAATTGAAGAAATGCGAGTTACGGCATGAGGAAGTAGCATTCCTTGGGCACGTGGTATCGAAACATGGAGTATCTGTTGATCCGTGAAGATTGAAGCAATCTGAAGTTAGGAAGCAACCAAGTCGGTGGTCAAGTCACGTAGCTTTTGGGTTTAAATTTGGTTATTATCGGAGATTCGTGGAAGGGTTTTCTCGAATCGCTACTCCATTAACTCATTAACTTCGGAAGGATACAAAATTCGTTTGGAGCGAAGAATGCGAGAAGAGTTTCCAAGAGCTTAAGAGGAGACTTATTTCTAAGACTTGTTCTAACAATACCATCCGGTTCGGATGGATTTGTTATCTGGAATGATGCTTCGAGCAAAGGGTTAGGATGTGTTCTCATGCAACGTGGGAAAGTCATAGCTTTATGCCTCGCGACAACTTAAAGAGTATGAGAGGAATTATCCTACTCATGATCTAGAGATGGCGTTGATCGTTTTGCGCGCTTAAAGATATGGAGGCACTTATCTATATGGGGAGAAAGTGGAGATATATTCAGACCATAAAAGCCTTAAATATTTCTTCACTCAAAAAGAACTCAACATGCGGCAGCGACGTTGGCTCGAGCTATTGAAAGACTACGACCACACTATTCAATACTATCCTGGAAAAGCGAACGTGGTAGCTGACGCATTGAGTAGAAGATCATATGCAGGAACGAGTGCGATGATGTCAAGTATACGCATAGAGCCAACTTTAATAGAAAAAGTTAAGGTTGCTTTCAAGCCACCAGGCCGGAAATTGATGCTTATGAAGAAGAAAGTACAAGAAGGAGCTATTAGGGCGAGAATTGATGAAGAAGGAATACTTGAGTCCACTCTGAACTTTGTGTTCTAACGACTGATTTGAAGTACAAGATTATGATGGAGGCACACAATACACCATTTGCAATCCATCCTGGAAGTACTAAAATGTATCGTGATCTTGACATACATTTTGGTGGAACAATATGAAGAGAGAGATTGCAAAGTTTATCTCGATGTATTTAACTTGTCAAGGTGTAAAGGCGAGACATCTCTGGTACCTAAGGGTCCATTGCAACCACTTGAGATTCCGAAATGGAAGTGGGAACACATTACCATGGATTTAGATTCACGGTCTTCCTACGGTTTCTCGAGGCATCAATGCTATTTGGGTTATTGTTGATAGATTAACCAAGTCCCGCTCATTTCTTGCCGTCTGGAGACTTATTCACTTGAACGTCTTGCTAGATGTGACGTGAATGAGATTGTGAGGTTGCATGGCATGCCCAGATCCATAGTTTCGATCGTGACCCAAGATTCACTTCAAGATTTTGGGTTAGCTTGCAAAAAGCTATGGGCACGGATTTACTGATTGATTAAATACCATCCTCAAACCAGACGAGACAATCGAAAAGACTATTCAAACTCTTGAAGATTTATTAAGACTACGTGTCCTGACTTCAAGGCGGTTGGGATAAGTATTTACCATTGGTGGAATTCTCCTACAACAACAGCTTATCGAGCAAGTATAGGTGTAGCTCCATTTGAAGCATTATATGGACGAAAGTGTCGCTCTCAGGTATGTTGGGGACGAGGTGGGTGAAGCAACCTTTGTTGGGACCCGAGTTGATACGTATGACTACTGGAAAAGATCCAAATGATTCGACAACGATATACAAAGCGGCACAAGATCGACAAAAAGAGTTATGCGGATCTTCATTGAAAGGACGTGGAATTTAGTGTAGGGGATCATGTATTATTGCGAGTTGCTCCATGGAAGGGAGTTACAAGATTTGGGAAGAGAGGAAAGCTCAATCCACGATTTATTGGTCCATTTCAAATTCTTGACCGAGTAGGAAATGTAGCCTATAGACTCGCGTTACCTCCGAGTATGTCTTGTGTTCATAATGTGTTTCACGTATCCGTACTTAAATATGTGAAAGACCCAACCACGTTATAGAGTTAGAACCAGACGAGATAGCAGAAGACTTAACGTATGAGGAGGTACCTGTCAAGATTTTGGATAGGAAGGAGCATGTCCTACGCGCAAAGGTCATACCACAAGTTAAAGTTTTGTGGAGGAATCATGCTATAGAGGAAATGACCTGGAAATTGGAAACGGAAATGAAAGCGAGGTATCCTCACCTTTTCGAAACACCAGGTACGTACGTCAATTTCGAGGACGAAATTTCATAAGGAGGGGAGGTTGTAAGACCCCAACTTATTATTAATGAAATTTAATTTTCTCTATTGATTATTTTGAAATAGTAAGGGTTGATTTGATTAATGTGGATAGTTAGGGGTAAAATACGCAAATACTTCAAAATAAGCAAGTGGTTATAAAATATTCATTGTTGTCGGGAAATATTCGTTTGGTGGTGGAATATCCGTCTTTGTCGGGAATATTAAATGCGACGAGCCAGACCACCATGTGTAGCCCCATAACTTGAAAAGCGATTGGATGAAGAAAATGACAAATATAAGTGGTTTAAAAATAACGGCGTGGTTGTTACCGTTAATACTGTTAAAATACCCTTGGTTAAAAACACAAGATGGCACACGGTATTGCACCAATTATTGATTCTTACGTGAAGACACTACTCAATAATGGTTACGATAATTCTTTATTCGAAGATTTTATTGAGTTAATAATTGCTTGCGTTGATATTTTATATTCTTTGTTGTTTGATAATTGTCATTACATAGTATTTTTCATTATCGAAGCAATAATTCATATTATCCGAATAATATTATTAGATAACATTATTGGCAATGTCTAGAAAGTTCGCATCTTCAAGGAGAGGTTTGGTCACCTAATTAATGCGCCAGAGTAAGAAATTTCTTATTGAAAGCCCTCTTTCCTGAACCGCACTCGTTGTCGATATTGTGATTACGTAATATTATTTGTGAATAATTAATTATTGATTCATATGATGAGAAAAATATTGATTTTAGGTGGATATAGATGGAGAAAATTTTTAATGTGACAATTGTTGAAAATTGAAATTTTATCTTTTTACGATAAAATAATTCGTTTAAATATATTATTATATTTTAATAATATAATAATGGTGATATTTTACAACGAATGTGGGATATATGAGTATACGAGGAAGAAGAGTATTTTTGTTGCAATAAATGTTTAAAACATGTTAAACATGTTGGTGGACCCCATTTATTGATGAAATTTGATTATAAACAAGTAAAATCGCCTGGTTTGTGGATTTCCTGGTCAATTTCTATTTGGAATTTGGAAAAACTTTCTTCTGCAAAGTTGTAGAGAATTGAATTTCCTATAAAAACTCATGATTTGAATTTTCTGATAAAAGGGCTATTTATTATGAATTATTGAAGTTACAAGTTAAAATAATTAATTTTTGGGAGTTTTAGTTAATTATTTTGAGAAAAACGTTTTTTGCAACTAAGTTGGCCTCACATGTGATTCAAATGGGCTGAGATCAGTTGTCTAAGGTGGGCTAAAGAAAATGTGAAAAATATATTAATATTATATTCAATTTTACTGCTTTGGTTGTTACAAAGTATTTTCTATAAATAGGGTCTTTAGGTTAGAATTGAAAAACACGTAAACTGAAGTTTCTCTCTATTTCTCTCTCGATATATTGAGCGTATTCTTGTGAGTATACTTTGAGTATTGTTAGACGGTGCAAAGTTCCTTCAAAGACTATACCCTCGTTATTCCAAATTTAGAAGTACTAATCTTTCGAGGTAAGAGATATTATTTTCTTCTCGAAATGATATTATTTCTTCAATATCATTATCTTTGAAATATTGGTGAATTTTTTTATCAAATTTGGAACTTTTTCATGTCGGGTTACTATTCATGAGTTCTTATTCATGAGTTACTATTTACTGATTTACTTATTCACGAAGCGTGATGATATTTTTTGTGGAATTTCTATCTTTTGTGCGAGTTACTTATTCACGATATCGACACTATTCACGATATCAAGCCTTTATTCAATAGAAAAATAAAATTTCTTCTTTTTGTCAAAAATATATATTACGGATACTAGCTACGATTGTATCCATGTTTTGATCATTCTTGAATTTTACACCACTATGATTATTTTTGAGGTATTTTTGAACATGGATAAAACAAAGTACGAATCCTTAATCCTTAATCCTTGTCATTTTGTTTCAATTGGATTCGTTTCTTTAAAAATATTTTTCATCATCCTCGGTCTTAAATGATGATATTATTGAATATCTTTGGCTGTAGTGCAAAGATGAATGATTTCTGAAGAATATCTTTGGTAGTAGTCTGCAAAGATGAGCAGTGTTTAGATGAACATGACCAATCGATGAATATCTTTGGCTGTAGTGCAAAGATGAATATTTGATTCGGATGTATATTGATTGATGTTACAGGATAAAAGATAGACGATGAACTTTTAAATTCATACATAGAAGATAGTAGTTTGCATTCTCTACTTAACTCTTCTAATGAATTATTATTTCATTGCGAATATTGATTTAAAATTTGTTGTCTATTGTATTCTATTAGATTTTTCCTGTTGAAGACTAACTGTAATTTGTTGTATATTATCTTAGTCATAATATTCTTTATCGGGCTAGTTGAGCTCACCCTTTTCCTTTTTGTTCCATTTTTCTTCTCGGGATGCGAGAATATAAGCGAAGTATGAGTCGGGGGTATGGAATGAAGGTTTTAGAAAGGATTGTTTAGTAGTCCTCACCATTTTGTAAAATAATGTATCAATAAATGTGATGAGGATTTATTTGAGTATAGATATTATCTAGAAGATAATATTTGTATTCAAACTCACGCTTTCTTGTTATAATAATAAAGTTGTAGTTGTTTACATACCATGTATTGACAACTCGGGATGAGTGATGTATACCTATTTTGGGGGCGTCACATAGTTCTTGTTTTATTATGTTACATTATAGTTCTCATTTATTAGTAACTAGATAGTTACAAGCTTGTATCGGGACAAACATTAATTGTTAAATGTACATGTGTGAGTGTCCTATTTATCTACAAGCTTGTTAGTAACCGAATAATTATCATAGATAGTTATTCTTAGCTTGTTAGTAACGAGATAATTATAAGATTGTATCAAGATCTGTTATAAGCTTCAGATCAAGACATTATAAAGCTTGTATATGTTTACTTTATATTGATAACTCATGATGGAATCAAAAATAAAATATTAATCAACATCAATTTTGGTTCTTGTACACCATCAAAAATGTTACCAACCATGTGGTTAATGGTTACTAACGATAAACAATTATATATTCCTCAGAAACAATTAGATTTGTTGTATTGATTCTTCGTCGGTCTCCATTGTTTAACAACCTGAATAAACATTATAAAGTAACCAAATCAATATTAGGCGATAACGAACTAAATTATATAATATTAGTAACGGAAAATAAACCAAATTTTTACATGCAAATTTGAAGGCCTAAATGATGGAATTCGACCAAAAAACCATGCGGTTCACCAAAGAAAGTGGTGACCTTTAATCGTTGACCGCTTTCCAATGAAATTAGGCTCAAAACGCCAAAATTCGACACTCAAACTTGATGGAAAATTGCCAAATTGTCACCGCAACCAAATAAACATTATCTCAGTAACCAATTAAATAGTATACAACAAACCAATATTTAACAAATAGTATGATGGTAACCAATGTAGTCGATAAGTAACTACCAATATAAAATAAACAATTATAAAACTCAATAACATTATAGAGTAACCAAATAAACACCTTTCGAAAGATCTAAATACATATTATACAAGAACGAAGATATATGTAATTAGTAGCGAAGATTATAAAAATATTTTTACATTCATTTTACAACCAAAATAATCAAGAATGACTTTGTTACAAATTAAAGACTAACGGTGTATAAAGGTAACCAATGTAGTTAATCAAGAACCATCAATATAAAAAATCGAGATAAAACACAAGAATATTATGTAGTAACCATGATAATATTACACAATGAAAAGTCAATCGATTATAAACTAACGAATCCAGTTAGACAAGAACTCAACATATATTTACTTAGTATCCATAACATAAAACATATTTGATAGCATTTCTACAAAAAAAAACAAATAATATAAAAAATATCAATATGTACTTAAAGGTGTATTGGTTACTTATTAGTCCAAACATCAAATTTGGTGTATTGGTTACTATTAGTCCATGTAACCAATACTGATGTAGTCAATAAGTAACATCCAATATAAATGAAACAATTACAAAAGAATATAACATTATAATTTTACACAATAACTGTGTTGACTATTGAGTAACCATTATAATTTTACACAAAGAACTAACTCAAGAATATTCAAGAATCATATAATGTTACACAGTAACCATATAATGTTACACAGTAACCGAATCAGCATTAATCAGTAACCAAAAACAACCAGTAAAAATAGGGGTTTCCTTGCATTTTACAATAAAAAACAACCAGTATAATTTATTTGTTACCAACTAAAGGCAGACTTTTGTAAGAATGTAACCAATTTGGCTAACAAGTAACCATTAATATAAAAAACATAAGTAGAAGTGTACATTAATATGCTTCAGCAACCAATAATACAGTAACCAATTAATCACTGCAGTAATTAAGTTTGCATTATTCAATGTCAAGTCGGCATGAGTCACTAAATAATAATTTTACACAAGAACCAAGTCGAAGATTATAATAATTTTATACAATAACCAATTGAAATTAGTCGATAACCATTATAGTGTTACACAAGAAAACAAGTCGAAATTTATCAAGAACTTGATATAATATTACATAGTAACCAAATCGGCATTAATCGAGAACTAAGTCGGCATTAATTAGTAATATTATCAATAACCAAAATAGCATTAGTCAAGAACTAAGACATCATTAGACGGTATAATGTTACACGATAACTCAATACAAAATAATCAAGAACCAAACCAACATTAGGCGAGAACTAATTTATATAACCTTAGTAAACCATAATATAAAACATGTTTTCAAATACATTTTGCAAGCACAACATTCAATTATTCAAACTTTGTGACAATTTAAGTTCGAAAAACTTAAGAAAGATAATCAATTTAGTAATTAAGTAGTAACTATAAGTATCTATATGCTTATAAGTTTTAAACTTACATACCACAATATTTGAATCGAAGGCGATGTTGATTTTGTATTCAACAATCAACTATGACAACATGCTTTTTGGTTTACGATCTTGAGGGCTACGTTGATTTTGTATGCTTATTTTCGATCTTCTGATTCATCACGACAATAGTTTTCTTCTTAGAGATCAAGATTATCTGCGGTGGTGTGTCATGACAAAAGCTTCGTCTTCTCCGATCTCGATGGTGTGTCGTAATGCGATGGTGAAGATTTGGATTTCTCCGATCAAAGTTGTATGTTTTGTTCGTTCGCTTGATTTTAGGAGTGGTTAGTTGCATATAGAGAGTCCGTGAATCGGCGTATCGTGATTTTAACAACTTTATATTGTGTTGTTTTATTTTGTAATTATGTTGTGTGTGTTTTATTTTTGTAATTACTTTCTAAATGTTGTATATTAGTGTAAAGGACCCATAATTAAATATCTATCTTTGACCGGTAATGATGAAAAAGATATAGCTGTTGACCGAGAGTCTGCAGATCATTAATGTGGATGGGATTATAGTCGGTACGTAGGGATAAAACGGTCTGAAAAAAATGTATGACTGCATGCGATGCGGTAGAGGTCACCACAATGGGAAGCTGTGTATAATGATGAGTGGGTGAATGCGATGGCCAAGGCGGGATAGTATAACATAGCAAGGAGGTCTTCCAAGTACAAGTAACTGATAATTTTATCTCTCTCAATACACTAGATATTTTATCCTCCATTTATTAACCTCGCGATCGCTCAGATCTTGACTCTCACGCTTTTGTTATCCTCTCGACTCGAAGCCGTCAAGTTTTTGATGATAATCGTATTTATTGTACAGAATCAGGACGTCTTACGTAATTGGGACGTGGCAGAAGATTTTGAAGTTATCAATAGTATTTTCAGACCGTTGATTATGAGGAGATTTGTGATGCTAGTTGAGAAGAAATATTATATACTACATAGATGTGAAGATGGGGGGTGTCGAGGATATTGGGATGGGCGTTGGGCATGAGTGAGTGGGGAGGTTATAAAGTGGCCTGGCCTGGCCTGGCCTAAAGCAACCAACTAAGCAAGCACATATTCATTCAGAAATCAGAGGTTGTTGGCTAACCATGTACTTAATGATGGCCCAGTTTTTATGTATTAGCTTACTACGCCTTCCAGTTCCAGCTGGGTGGAAGCTAAGCTAATAATCATGTATTGTTTGACAGATATTAATTAAAAATATATTAAAAAATTTACATTATTTTTAAACGAACGATCTAGAGAAAATAATACTTATATGTTTCTAATTAATTTTGAAACTTTACAAGTATGTAAATGTTTAGCATCTCAACATTTCATATATAAGAATCTTAAAATTTATGCAAACTGGTTAATTAATTTAAATGGTGAGATGATTTTATTTTATTTTTCCTTAGTTTTATTAAAAACTAGCTAGGTGAGCTGTTAATTAATGATGCATGGCCATGGGTGAGTAGTGGGGGAAGGGAAGCAGCAGCATGCAAACTTGTTTTTTTGATTGCTTCGTTTAGGGGACACGCTCTTAACAGAAAGCACTAGGCAGCTAATTAAAAAACATATTACTTATTAATTCATTCCAGAATAAACGTGCATGTCCAAAATACAACACAATAAACATGATATTACATGCACAAGAGTAAATTAATTAAGAAATATATATAATTTTTTCAATAAATGTAAGTATAAGTTAAGAAATTTGTATTTATTACATCAAATATTCCAATAAATAAATTAAAAGTCTTTGTGCTAAATATCCAAAAAATACAACTTCTTAAGTTTAGAACTTGAGATTCACCCTTCAGTTTAGCTCCAAATTTAATCCCTACAAAATTTGAACTTGTTGTATTTGATAAATATGTAAACACTTGCATTTATATATTCAAATTACTAATCTCTCCCTTAGGAATTCCCACTTAGATTATTAAAATACATGTTGACATTTTATTTTTTTTTAAAAAAAGACTAAATTATTCCTTTATTTTAGAGTATAAGGACTATTATGAAAATAAATAAATTATACATAGATAAAGTTGAAACCAACTATAGAGAAAGGATAAAATGGTTATTTAGCCACTGAAATACTCCAGTGATTAGATCCAACCCGTGACAACTGGAGTATAAACAAACGTTGTAGTCAAAAACAAACAAACCCATAAGCATAATTAAAATAACCGACAAAGATGCCTACTCACGCGCCTTTTTAAACGTGACCACACAATCATATTGCTATGAATATATATATTTTTTAAAAAAGAAATTAGTTTGCTCAAATATATTTTTAACATTCATTAAAAGATACTAGTGATGTGATGGAACAATATTATATAATATACTCAAATTAATAATGATGACATATTAATTTTTTTATAGTATTTATAATTTAAAATTTAAAATAAAATTTTAAAACGAATCAAAAAAATATTTAATTTTAAAATAAAAAGGACATTCACTTATAAAATCCATGTAATCTATATTACGCGCTAGGCAGCGTTCGGGCATGACAATTTTAAGACACAAAAAATTGTATTGGCCGAGAAAACAGGACCCTACTGTATTAGGATTGGGTGGAGAATCTGTGTATCAAAATGAAAAAAAAATAACAGCGTTAAAACATCTTTACATATCAGCCAAACAGAACTTTAATAAATATTCATAGAGATAAAAAAAACTACTTTTTTTTTTTTTTTTAATAAAATTAAGTGAAACAGAGGAAATTAGTGTTAATAGTGTGGATGCAAGTGGGCTATAAGTCCAAAGTGGACCCCGGTGGGGGTCCAAAATGAGTCCTACTTTCACTTTCAAGCCATCCGTCCTGGTATGTTTAAAAGCAAGCTGCAAAGCACCAATCTCTGCAAGTCTTAAGGCACCAAAATCAGCCCATTAATCGCTCACACACACATACTGCATAGCTTCTGTCTACTTTTTTTCTCTCTCTAGAAGAAGAGAAGCTCAAGGACAAAGAAAAAACAAACACAGCTGTTTTCTCTCTCTATTTCTAACTTTTTCTCTCTTATTAATAAAACCACAAGAATATAATAAAGTGCAAGGGGGAAAGAATAATAATAAGAGGAAAAAGGCCATTGATTTGAGAAGGCAACAACTACAGCAGCTTAGGCTCATGGATTTGAAGATTGTAATGTGGAGCTTGTTGCTGCTGTTATTGAGCTCATGGGTTAGTTATGGTACAGCCTCTGTATCATATGACCATAAGGCTATTATTGTTAATGGCCAAAGGAGAATCCTTATTTCTGGATCCATTCACTACCCAAGAAGCACTCCTGAGGTATATCCATGTCAATGTACTTCATTGGTTTATCAAGAATCCTGTTTTTTTCCCTCTCTTCATTTTGGATTTTAAGTAAATGGGTATGTATGCGTTTCTCTGTAAAAATCTCCATCTTTACTGTACTCTGTTTATGAGGAGCTGTTTAATGAATTGGTGATTTCTCTTTGTTCTTTTAATGGTTTTTTTTAACTTATAATTTTTTGGTGTTTGCAGATGTGGCCAGATCTTATTCAGAAGGCAAAAGAAGGCGGATTGGATGTGATCCAGACATATGTTTTCTGGAATGGGCATGAACCCCAACCTGGCAAAGTAAACATAATTAATCTCTATTATCTTTTGTGGTTTTCTTTTAATACCAAGTTTTTTTTTTATTGTCTTTACTAATACTTGGTTGTTCTTTTTTGGGTGTAGTATTACTTTGAGGAGAGATATGACCTGGTTAAATTTATAAAGCTAGTGAAGCAAGCTGGTCTTTATGTTCATCTCAGAATTGGTCCCTATGCTTGTGCTGAATGGAACTTTGGGTAAAAATAAAAGATAAAAAAAACTTGCTATAAATAGAAAATTTAAAATATATGGCATTAATGTTATCTTATGCACTTGCCTTTATAATTTCAGGGGCTTTCCTGTTTGGTTAAAATATGTTCCAGGCATCAGTTTCAGAACAGATAACGGGCCTTTCAAGGTTAAGCACCTCCCAATCTTACATCTAATTTTTTGCTCACTATACTTTATTTTTTATGTTTGTACTAACTTGGGCATCTAAAATGGTGAAGGCTGCTATGCAAAAATTTACAACAAAGATAGTGAATATGATGAAAGCAGAGAGGTTATATGAGACTCAAGGTGGTCCAATAATTATGTCTCAGGTAATCAAGTAGCCAAGTTCATCAGTTTTGTAAAATTTCACTGGTTTTCTCTCTATTAGCTCATTGAGCCCAAGACAAGGTTTTCCTGCTAATCTATAGTCATCCATTACATTCTACAAGGAGAAAGGATATTTAAGTGTATCTTTTTGCGTTTATAAATGTGACAGATTGAGAATGAATATGGACCCATGGAGTATGAACTTGGTGCTCCTGGTCAAGCTTATACAAAATGGGCAGCCCAGATGGCAGTGGGTCTAGACACTGGAGTTCCGTGGGTCATGTGCAAGCAAGATGATGCCCCTGATCCCATTGTAAGTGTCCTTGCTCGATGCAATTTCTTTTACCATTTCTTGTAATATTCTTTGATGGTATTACTGTTTTGTTCTCTCTCCCTTAGTGGGGTTACTGTTTAACAGTGTGTTGTCCCCTTATTTAGTCATTACTATTATTGAAATTTTTATCATTTGCAGATGGTTGAGATTTTCTCTTTTACACACTTTTATGTGTTGTGATATGTCTAGATTTAATATTCACCTTTTGTAATGGTGTGCCGATGGCCTTGTTTCCTTGTTCATTATGAACACTTGTTTCACCTTCCACCAGCAGTGGGTTGTAAATACTATATGCTAATTAAACGATTTATTAAATGAGCAGTTGGGAATCAATTATATGGTTGTCTTATTATATCATAGTCATAGGAAGAATCTTTCTATCAGTTACAATTGTATGAATACTTATTTGCAATGATGCTTTTACTTCCTTTTTATTCTTAAAATCCATTTTAATTCAGTTTTGTTTTTACAGATCAATGCTTGCAATGGTTTTTATTGCGACTACTTCTCTCCTAACAAGGCTTATAAACCCAAGATGTGGACTGAAGCCTGGACAGGATGGTAAATTTGCTGGCTTCTCATCTAATATATGCTTCTTTTCTATGTCCTTGGTCCTTACCTTCTACTCACCAACAAGTTTATAAGAGTGCTGCAATTCATTTCCTCACAAATTATTCCTATAAAATTTTGTTCCAGGTTTACTAATTTTGGAGGTGCAGTTCCTTACCGTCCTGCTGAAGATTTGGCATTCTCAGTTGCTAGGTTTATACAGAAGGGTGGATCTTTCGTTAATTATTATATGGTACGTAAATGTTTGTTGTAATTCCCAAGTGATCTACTCTCTTAATAAATCAAACTAATATTTGGTTCTTTGCTAATGTGTTTTCAGTATCACGGAGGAACTAACTTTGGCAGGACTGCTGGTGGTCCTTTTATTGCTACTAGTTACGATTATGATGCTCCTCTTGATGAATTTGGTAATCACAAAAAAAAAGCATCTACAACTAGCATTTTCCGTGAAATTGTTTTCAGTTCAAGAACTGCATCATGAGTGCTCTATGTTTAGTACTTGTTTGAATTTGAATTAAAAGTAGGCGGGCTTCAGTGTGAGTTCCACTTTTCTATGTCTGATATAATTACCAATAACCAACCTGTCACTAGTCACAGTTTGCCACGTTGTGGAAGAGGTTTTCATCTGTCATTGTAAAAGAAAAGAGTAATTTAGTCCTACACTGTGTTTGGTGAAATGACAGTTAAGGCCTTCAATGTCTCTGGCATGGTTCATTCTGATTGGTCAAATGACAGGATCATATTGACTATAAGTTGAAACCAATCATAGGTGATGTAAGCAGAAATTATTGCAACTATCATCTTTAATCTAATTATTTTTCTATCGAATGATCGTTATATTAGAGTATCACAACTCGCGATCAAGATAATTGCAACATCAAAGTTGATAAGAATGTTTATATATAGGTGCAACTAAGTGACTGGTCTACCCCTTGTCAATGACCAAGTTAACTGTCATCACTATTCAAAAAGATACTTGTGTTTTCAATGCTAGTAAAATATTTATTTTATCTTATAAGAAAAGAGTTTTCCTGTCTTTTGCAGGTTCTTTGCCCTTATTTGCATCATGCTTTTAGAAACATGCTACTTGTAGGCTGTTAAATGAAAATTTTCTCTTTCTGTGTTTAGGACTATATAGGCAACCTAAATGGGGCCATCTGAAAGATCTGCATAGAGCAATAAAATTGTGTGAACCAGCTTTAGTATCTGGAGATCCCACTAGGATACCACTGGGAAACTATCACGAGGTTAGAATTACTGCAGCTCTCTTGCAAACAGGTAGTAAATTTGAGATTTAAGGTGAATCATGAAATCTGCAATCTGCTTTTCTTATTACCATACAGGCCAACGTTTTCAAATCGAATTCAGGAGCTTGTGCTGCATTCCTTGCAAATTACGATAAACATTCTTTTGCTAAAGTGGCTTTTAATAATATGCACTACAACTTACCTCCTTGGTCTATCAGCATCCTTCCTGACTGCAAGAACACAGTTTATAATACAGCAAGAGTGAGAAAAGAGCTCTTAGTATTTCTAACATTCCTTCTTTTATTTAAGCATGTATAGATAGATCTCAGTATTGTTCTCATCCTTTATTAGGAAAAGGAAATAAATGTTGATATATATCTGGCTGTAATGTACAGGTAGGTGCACAAAGCGCACAGATGAAGATGACTCCTGTTGGTAGAGCATTCTCTTGGCAATCGTACAATGATGAGACAACATCTTATGATGACAAGACGTTTACAACAGTGGGGTTGTTGGAACAGATAAACACCACCAGAGATGTTTCTGATTATTTGTGGTACATGACAGAGTGAGTGTTATTACCTCTACATGGCTCTCTCCTTTTTCCATGTATTATGATAAAGTTTGGTTTACTTTCTTTTTTGTAATGTTCATTTCCTTTTTCTCTTTGCCAGTGTCAGGATCGACTCTGATGAAGGATTTTTACGAGGTGGAAAGTGGCCTATTCTAACAGTCCTTTCTGCTGGCCATGCTTTGCATGTTTTCATCAACGGTCAACTAACAGGTATGCTGGTGGTTTAGGACATTAAGGGTGTATTTGATTAACTTATAGTAAATGTTTCCAAGCAAAAATTTCAAAAAGTGAAATTATACTGCTTGGCTGACACCAGCACAATTAATCTGTCTTGAGCTGCCTTCTAATATTCTTCAAGAAATAATAACACAAGGAAGTTTTAAAATTAAGATAATGATTAGTTAGTACTTATCTCTGGGCAATATATGGAAGCTACATGATGATGACTACCTTCACAGATTCATAATTTATTATCTAACATTGTGTACTTTGATTTTGACAGGAACCGTCTATGGAAGTATAGAAAACCCAAAAATAACTTTTAGTCGTGATGTATATCTAAGAGCTGGGGTTAACAAGATTTCACTGTTAAGCATTGCTGTCGGCCTCCCGGTTTGTTCTCTCTCTCTAGCTCTCTTTTTTGTGACACGCATGCATATAACACCCCCCCCCCCCCGCCCCGCCCTGCCCTGCCCTGCCCTGCCCTGCCCTGCCCAATGTACATGGCCCCCCATAAAAGAGAAAAAGAAAAGAACACAGATGAACAATATTGGGTCGACTATATTGAAGTTCACTAACTTTTTTGTCTCTTCTGCCTGTTTATGAACTCAGAATGTTGGTCCGCATTTTGAGACATGGAATGCTGGAGTTCTAGGTCCAGTTACACTCTATGGGCTTAATGAGGGGAGGAGAGACTTAACATGGCAGAAATGGTCTTACAAGGTACGGTTTTTATACATGCAATCAACGCCTAATTTTGCCTACTATTAATATTTATAAGCAAGTGTTTGATTTAATGTTTTGGACCAGGTTGGTCTAAATGGAGAAGCTCTGAGTCTTCATTCACTTGGTGGAAGTTCAACTGCTGAGTGGACCGTAGGTTCTTTTGTAGCTCAAAAGCAGCCACTTACGTGGTACAAGGCGAGTAACTTTCAATTCTCAGCAAAGAGTTTTAACATACCTCCCTGTCTTCTACTAGTACCAGATAAAATTAATTAAGAAACACAATTTCTGTTAATGCATTAAAACTGAATTCTAAATTAGAGTTGTACAATAATGCTGCCGTAGCAAAGCCCACAATCTACTACTACTTTATAAAACTACTTTCTTCACTGAAACGATGCTGACAATTTCTCTATCATGTTTCCAGACTACTTTCAATGCTCCAGCTGGAAATCAGCCTTTGGCTTTAGATATGAACACCATGGGTAAAGGTCAAATATGGATAAATGGGAAAAGCATTGGACGTCACTGGCCTGGATACAAAGCGTCTGGTACTTGTGGTGGCTGTAGTTATGCTGGTTGGTTCGACGAGAAGAAATGTCTAAGTAATTGCGGGGAAGCTTCCCAACGATGGTGAGTGAAAATTATTTGCTATACACTTTCTTCTCCCTCTACCAAGTAGTAATATAGTAGACTGACTGAAAAGAGGATTTTGATTTCAGGTATCACGTACCTCGGTCCTGGTTGAATCCAACAGGAAATTTGTTGGTTCTATTTGAAGAACTGGGTGGAAATCCATATGGGATCACTTTGGTGAAAAGAGAAGTAGCTAGCGTATGTGCTGATATTTATGAGTGGCAGCCTACCCTAATGAATTGGCAGATGCAACACTCTGGCAAAGTCAATAAACCCCTGAGGCCAAAAGCCCATCTCTGGTGTGCCCCTGGTCAGAAAATCTCTTCAATCAAGTTTGCTAGCTTTGGAACACCAGAAGGTGCTTGTGGAAGCTTCCGCGAGGGCAGCTGTCACGCTCATAAATCCTACGACGTCTTTGAAAGGGTATGTATAAATGTTGCATCACTAATTGCGGGTCTTTTGAAATTGAATAGCAGTAATAAATTTTCCTAGTCAGTAGGATAGTCAAAGTTTGAGGCAACTCCCTAATAGACTACTGTTAGTAATTTCAATTATTTGAAGTGACGTTCAGAAGTGTTTTGAGAAATATATTCTGATTTTGTATGTTACAGTACTGCATAGGGCGAAATGCATGTTCAGTGACAGTAGCACCTGAGCTGTTTGGTGGAGATCCATGTCCGAATTTTATGAAGAAACTCTCGGTGGAGGCAATTTGCAGCTAGGACATTTGAGAAGATGGTATATATTACCAGTTGAGTTTGTTCTTTTAACAATTCAATGCGAAACTTTGAGATACATTTTTTGGTCTGAAAATAGCTGCTAGTGCACCTCCACAACCATTTGGTTTGGCTTTTTTGCCACGGTGAAGTTGTACATACAGAAGAGATATTACAACACACCATGTGCTTCAAAGCCTATATTTGATTTTTGAAGACGATTGATGTATATAAAGTAGTAGCTGGTATCATCTCCCTCCCATATATAGCATCGGCACGGGGCGAGGGGTTTACAGGCAGCACAGCACATTGAGATTATAGAAATGGAGTCCATGTGCCTACCTGCCTGCCTGCCTGCCTGCCTGCCAATAGTAATTAAGCTTCTGGCTTTAAGATTTTAATTTTATAAGTATTATTATGTAACTTACTGTATAACAACCAATCGATCTCATTGCTTGTTATGTAAAAACGACTGGAATGATAATTGATAATAATAACAACATCAAGGTGTCGTCAGTATTCTATTTTTATATATGTATTCTGTGCTTGGGTTGGGTATCTATTGAATCTGCTCGTGACATTACTAGTAGGAGTAAACTTCAGCTCCTGGTCTGGTCGTCTCAGGCATTGAATTAAGGCAGCTACTGCTGATATTTATTAGGTTGTTACTAGGATCTAAATTGCTCCACTTTCTGGGAACCTGCTGCTGCTTGAACAATGTGAAAACGACTTGGTTACATAATTAGAGATGGGTAAGATAATAATAACTTTATTATTCTAAGATATACAATTTTAGACTTTTTTTTTAATTTATGCTTATATATTATCAAATTTTGATTTGAAAATTCTTATATTTCTAATTTTGTAACGGAATATTACTGTATAAAATAAATTCAATAATTCGTTTACAATGATATTATAAAAAATTTTGCAGAAAATTGGACTTATTAAATTTTAAATCGTTTTATATAAAAGAATTGATTTTCCCTAATTAAGTATAATTTTAGAAGACTCTAATCTTTGATAATAAATTCGAAGTTGTATATTTTTGTTAAAATGGATATTTTTTGTAAAATGCAAAATTTTGAAATTATTTTGTCTCAAAGAATACTTTAGATATAATAAAATGAAATAAGAAATTGGTTTTATCCGTTTACAATGATTTGGACTATCAAATCAATATATAAATTAATTAAGGATGGTCTAATCTTTGATCAATCTTTTTACATCAATAAAATTAGTGAAACAAACTTTAGTCAATAATAAATTTCATATCAATCATTTAACAAAAATTAATATAAATTTTACCGTATGATGTGATCTGAACCATGAAATAAACTTCATTTTACCATCTATCCGATTCATCCAAAATTATATGGTCAATTATTTTTTGAAAAAAATCCTTTTCTATCTTTTAGATGATAATTTTATTAATAATAAATATAAAATATAACAAAAATAATAGTTAATGAATCATACAAAAAATTAAAATTATAAAAAATACTTTCATCGTTATAAGTTTTAAAAAATTTCAACTATTAAATTTTAATTAAAAATTTATATGTTAAAAAAATATCAGATTATTTTTATTTTTAAATAATAATATTATTCAATATATTAAATTAGTTAATCGATATTAATTTTAATTATATTATTTATAATTATAAAAATATAATATATTAAATGGAATTAAAAAAAAATGTGTAATAGAGGAGAATCTGATCCATATATTCCCAAATTTTCCCCCAATTAAAAGCAAGGTATATGATTTCGACAAAAATAAAATGAAAAAGAAAAGAAAATAAGATTGAGAGAGGAAAGCATACAGCATACTCCAAAGTTTCAAACTTGCTACATAAATAGAATATGAGGCCTAAGGTGACACTTTAGGCATCATCACTTTAGAATTTGTCTATGATATTATTAGATAAAAAATATATATATTAATATTTATTGTGATAAATTTATCACGAATTATAATTATTAAATTTATTATTATATAAAATTTTAAAATTATAAAAAAATTTCATTATTATTACCTCTCTAAAAAATTATTATATCTAAATATTCTTAATATATATATATAATAAAAAATTAATATTTATAACTGTCCATCTCTTAATATATTTTAATAATTTAAATATTCAAAATATTTTTTTAATCTTAATTTCAAAATATTAAGATCGTTAAATATGTATGAAGTTGCCTTAAACATTAATTAAGAGTTGGATTTGAAACAAAAACCACCTTATTAGAAAAGAGTAGTCTTTTCTTCCCCGTCTCTGATCAAAGTGTCATCCTCTGTTAAATGACGCGTTCCCATGGCGGCGACTGCCATTATTACTGCTCTCATTTTTTCTCTCCTCTCATTTAATCCCCTTTCTCCTCAACAACCAATGTTGTTTCTTTCTTTCTTTTTCTTATTCTTCTTTACTTTCACTCTCCTCTCTTTCTCCATTTTCATCTCATATCTTTATCGAAGAAGAAAACTTTTTGATAAAACAGAGCAACCAAGCTCTAAATCAATCATCAATTGTTCTCTCCCCAATCTTGTTGATAAAACCCAACAAACCCATGAATCAAACCTTACCCATTTGACCCATTCGCTTCTTGTTGAGATCTTGCCTTCCAATCCCCCCAAATGGGCGTCTCTGTTCGATGGAGAAGAGGAGGGGGATGAACCGGGTCGGAACGGGTTGGATATGGATAAGGCGATGGTGGATTCTGGTGGGGAGGAGTGCGGAAAGAAGAAGAAGAAGAGGGTGAGGAAGAAACGCCCGAGTTCCCCTAATTCGAAGGAAGAGATAGAAAGAGACAGAGTGAAAAAGGAGAAGCAAGAACTGGTGTGCTTGTATCCTTTTACGTCGTCGTCTAGTGCAACACAGAGGAAGATCAAACAACAATATGACCAGCTTGTTAAGTCACATGAATCCAATGGACTGACTCTGGCTGAGGTTCTCTATTAATTACTCCTCTTACTTTGATTCATATTTGCTATCTTTTGTGTTATCTAGATTTTTATCTATTCATTTGATATTCCCTACTGAAATTTGTATTCAAATATTAACTTTATTATCAACTTTTAAAATGATTATACAGGGTTTGCGCCTTGAAAGGCTATATGAATGGTGCCAAGGATTTATAAGTGGAAATGAACACACATACATTTGCTTTGCTATAATGAATGGTGTTAAGAGATCATAATTGGAAATATATAAACTAGTTGCTTTTTGGTTAAAATAATTTTTAAGAATATGCATGTGTGATTTTCTCAATAACAAGCAAGATGTTTGCTTGTTATGAAATTTATTTTGTCTTGACAATTCCCCTAAGGAATTCTGACATACAAAGCCTTCAAATTTACTCTTTCCCATTTTACTTCAAGGTGGAGATGCTTTTCCACTCTCCTTTGTCACTTTACCCTCTACAAAAGCTAGATATTAATGCATATTTCATTTCAAGGATGATTTACTAGGAATTTTTTTCCACAAGTCTTTCCATGGTGATTTGATGAAAGGTCTCTTCTTCTTTTTTTTGCAATAGCTTGTGCAAATGAATACATTTTAAGTGTTAATAGAGTAGGATGTCCATAGATTTTAAGATTTTAAGATTTTAAGTTCTAAAATGTTTAGCTCATAAACTTATTTGAGTGCAACAGCAACAGTGGTATATAAATTCCTTCAAATTTTGTGTGATGAACTTTGTTTTACTTCTTTGAATCTTTAAATTTCTGATAGAGTAGATTGCAAAGGGTTAGTCTAGATTGCTAGATGCCAATCAAGATTTATCTTAAGCCACTTTAAAATGCCTCAGCTATCATACATTTGATCAAAGTCCATTTTTTCGTTTGAGGAATAAAATGCCTAGATACCGGCTTAACTTTAGTTTTCTAATAAATTAGTTGACAAGCTCCAGAGAAACAAATTGCAACTTATTGGATTTATAAATAATTTCAAAATAAGATGAGGTCTAGCATCTACTTGATATTTTATGGGAATTGTTTGCTAAATTAATTTGATATGGACGAAGCAATGTCAAGGCTTAAACTAAGTTTATGAACTTTAAGAGCTGAACAAACCCAGTCAAAGTTTCAATACATGCTCTTGTTTCTCTGAGTGCCCACTGCCAGTTATTTTTGTTAAATTCATTTCAAAGATTTAATATTGAAAATGTATATAAAAATAAAAAACAATATTGTACTTCGCTTTGGGATCAATAAATTTTTGAGAACTCCTGAACTGAAGCTGAATTAATGCATTTGCATTCTGAATTATATATCTGTAAATAGAAAATAAATAATTAGTGTCCAAGTGAAGCTCTTTTCTGTTTTCACCAACTCATGTTATACGTTGGAGAAGTTTCCATCATCAGTGATGCAGCCGATTGTATAGTATTGCATTATGAGTGTTGGTCAGTCCTCGCTAGAGCTTGAATACCATTTGACTGCATCCGAGTTTGTGGTAGTCAATAAATATTTATCCTTCCAATAATTTGAATTTTTCTTTACAACTGATGAGACCCTTTTCCATGTATTGTCAAGTGTAGATGCTCTATCACATGAATTGTCTTTATTCAGCATAGTACTAGTAGTATATTTACATGTAAATTTTGTAGATACTGTTTATCATATTTATGCAAAAGTAAAAAAAAAAAAAAGTAAAGAAACATTTAAGTTGCACTTTTATGCAAGAAAGATTTAAATTGTGCTATTATGTACTCAAACTTCACAAATTAATCGAGGTTATACGCCAAACAGTTCCACAAATTCTACTCATGAAAACAAGTGCTCTACTATGTATCTTAATTGTGGACATGCATTATGGAGCATGCACGTTTCTTTGTCCTTACGTTTATGTGATTCCTTTTCTGATACCTATCCTATAAATTTCCATGGCCATGGTGATGGTGGACTTTGATCCCTGGTGTTTAGTAATATTATTTAGAACCTTTTTTGCCATGCTAGCTGTGTTCTGTGTTTAATGTTGATCCAGTTTGCTGAAGCATGTGTAGTTGTTGAGACTTATGAGAAACCCTTGGAAATTTGTTGGACATTGTTAGCAAAATAATTAAAACATCTTAAATTTTTAGAGCAATTGATCAATTGATCCCTATTTATTGCGGGTTGATTATTAGTCAGCACAATGAAAAAAAAATAAGGGTGAAACCCGTCTTCTCCATGATTCCTTTTGTTTAATCAACTCTTCACAACGTATAGGTCTTCCTTCTTGCACCGGTTATAGTACTTAAATTATTCAGCTGCGAACACTGTAAATTACAAAGTTCGTGCTTTTACATTTTAATGATAGGATAAAACCTCTAAATAATCTAATACTTTGATAACTAATAGTTGCATAATTTTTCATGGTGCAACAGGTTGGCCACTTTGTTAATGTCTTGATTGAAGCAAGAAATGAGCTACAACACAAGTATGCCATTAGAAAATTTTTGATTCTTAAGCTTTCTTTTCTTTTGTTGCATAAGTTTGTTTTGCATGATTAATCGAAAAGTCCCTTTTAGTTCATCAAACATGAGTGTTAGCTTGTGGCAGTTGTTGTAATTGTTTAACATAAAATTGTAATCTGTGAGCTTCTATGCTTGGGACATGCTCATATTTATGAATTATTTTTTTAGATTGTATTGTAAATCCCAAAACTAAGGCAACTAGTTCCAAAAGCTTTTGTATTTCCATATTATAGATATGATGACCATGGATCTCAAACCTTCACATTATATGTCCTTCATAGTGCCTGAAACCTAAAATTAATACTTGTTTCGAATCTGTTACTACTAGTCTTAAATTTATAATTACATTTACTTGTTCAACAGATCAGGTGTCATTCAACGTAAGTTCACAATAACGAAGGCTCTACTATTCAAGGCAGACAGGTCTTCTTTTGATCGCCTTCGTCAACAAGTGGGTGTGAAAAATGGTATATTGTATGTTAAACTGTTGTGCAAACCAAAATTTCTGTCACGTGTGCATCATTATATTTGTTAAGTGCAGATATACAAGCTTGAATTAGAGCAAAAAAGATTAGAAGAGGACGCATTTGTATATAACTGGCTCCAGCAACAGCTTAAGCTCTCGCCAGCTTACAATAAGGTAATGTTATATCCTTTATTTGTGAATTATCTAATTCAAAATATTCTACCGGAGGGTTAAAGGAAAAGATTGTTGTACAGAATGAGGTCCTAGAAGTTAATTGAGAAAGGGTATCACGTGTAGGATGATCATCTGCATTCTGAAGTGCACGACTTTTTTTCTATTTCATTCTTTTTCATCAATCAGATGATCATCTTCATTGTGAAGTACAATTCTTTTTCCTATTTCATTCTTTTCTATCTATTGGATGGGGGGAAACTGGAACACTTAACTGCAGCATCTTAGAAGAGTGATGTGTTTATTACAATTGGTGATAGGTTTGCCCATTGGCAGCGCCTATAAAGTAATTAAATTGCAATATGAAGAGAATGGTTTACTTCAAAATTTGCCTATTTTCTTTCCCCACTTTGCCAGATCAGAGGACACGTGTAAAAGAACCAAGATGATTGATCTCCTTTCCATTCTTATTTCTATCCAAAAGTTTATTTTCTCATTTTATATACCCGTGCTGAATATTACTTGCTTGAACCTAGTTTTCGATCATGGCTTGTAAAGAAAAAGCTAATTCTTTTCTGATGTTGAAGATGCTTGAAATTGGCACCTGCATGGAGTTGAAAGCCAAAACTGGCAAGCTGGAGGACAGCGTGGACACTGACTTTGCTGATATTTCTTTTGAAGAGTTATTAGCACAGGAAAAGAAAGATTATTCTTTTTGGTGGGTTTCTCATCTTGAACCTCAAATCAACAATTCTTTCCAGCAGCACTTCTCAATCATTATATTTCTGTATACAGGCAGAAGAACGGGAAACCAAGATAGTGTGCAGGCAGATGATGATGTTACTTGCTAACTGAACTTGGTGACTTTAACTAATAGAAGGCTTGTATATCAAAATGTTCAAATCATGCGTTTAGCTGGAATTTTATAGCTGCATGTGCTCATTGGGTTTCTTCTTTGAGTGGAAATGGTCTTTAACCTTTTTTTTTCATTGTTCTTCCCCCTTCCCCTAAATTAAGGGTTACCCAGTTGAAGCTAGTCTGCTTGAAGTAAACAGTTTTGCCATATTTTGGCGTGTTTTGCTAATAACTGATCCTTTACTCCTTTTCAATTTAATTTGATACTTGTATTTTCTCAAGTTAGGAAGGCAATCATCATAAGCGATGACTTCAGAGAAATTCTTCTCCCCGTCTTTTAGTAGTTTTTAATGGACTCTGAAAGATTTCACAAAATGAAGTTGTTTGAAAGGTCAGAAACGGATTAACATTGAGTTTTAGAGGACTGGAGCTTGGCAGACTTATATCTATAGGTGTTTGCCAAATCAATTTGGTGTTCTGTCTTCAGCTAAAATAAATAATATATGCAAGGAAGAACTATGTAACGAGTTGAAGACCAAGGTAAGTTGACACAACATTGAGTAATTTCTGTGACAATCTGAACAATCCTTTGTGGTTCAGACCTAGTAATCTAGTAGGGATTCATGATTTGCTGGGTAAGGCTGCCTAACAGGAGAGAAATTCATGGATTTTTTAGATTATTTTAAACTATGCACAAGTAGAGAAAAATAGTATAAAAGCTCTGCCCTCCCTCAGTCCCTCTCTATATATCCAAGAACTCAAGCTGTGCTATTATTAGGGTGAGATTGTCTCAGGCTGAATCAAAACATAGCATAAGAACTAACAATATTTTCTTTAACTTACCACAAACTCACCTAAAAGTAATGAGGAAAGTATTATTGATAACAACTTGAGTCATTATGTATGTATCCAATTATCCCACATGTTAGGATGTGTTGAAACACATAGTTACACAAAACCTAAATCTTACCTCTCTAGTCATTGAGCTTTCAAATGTCAGTTCGAATACTAATAATTCGGGTCAAATTTTGAGTCCAAATCAAATCACAAAATAAGGCCTAATTAGTTCCAATAGTATTTTCTTCACCACCTGAGTCGATGATGGGTTAAGATGATTTAAAAAATAATATTAAAAATTATAATTTAATTTAAAATCAAATATTTGACCCAACAATTATTGAATGGTTTATTACTTACTTTTTACGTCATCTTTTACCATTCCTCGTGCTACATAGTGTGTATACAAGTGTTTGACCAAAAACTTGATTTTCTTTGTTATATTAGATGGATGGGTCATGGGTATGTGACACGCCAAAGAAAAAACTTAAATGTCGATAAATATTATGTCGTCCAAGTATAACCCCATGGAGTACTAAATTATGATTATACAAGGATGAGAAAATAAACATTACTACTAGCTCAGTTTCACAAAGTAAATTAACTTTTGATGATATAGCCTATTAATAATACAACTTTTTTAGAAACAAAAAGAGCAACTAAAGCCTTCATTATCAATGTATTCGGGGTGCTGATTAATTAATTAATGCATTGTTGACTTAAATGGACGTGTATTCATTGCTGGTAAAGATCGAAACTAAATCCATAATTTCCAAGACAACTAAAACATCTATTAAAGCTGCTACAATAACAAGTACAGTTTATAGCATCGATACTGGTGTAAACAACAACAATTAACAAGGTAACATAGAAAGAAAACATACAAGCCATTCCATTCCTATGCCGAAATCAGTGAAATGAAAAAACTGGGTCTTTCCTACTGGGAAAATTTCAATACTGTAAAGCTCTTAACCTCCTGCAGAAGTGGCAATGAAGTTTCATCTTTCATTAATCACTATTACATTCTGCCTTCAATAATGTACCTTCATCATTAAGTTAATCAATCTTCACTGACGAGTAAATCTTCCTAACAAACCAGAAACAAGCATAGAAACCAATTGTCCCCGTCAGAACAAAGAAGGCATAGGATGCAATTGACATGTACCCAAAGTACAGGATGCCCGAAACCAGTTTTGTGATTTCCAACTTTGTGAAGAAGTAGAAAATGGAGTAGAGGAAAAGGTATAAAGCAGAGGAGCCTGAAGTAAGGTAAGCTCTCCACCACCAATTGTAATCTTCACTGCACAACTGGAAATAGCATAGAACCACCGTTATCTCCACACATGTGATTATTAAGATAACAAAAACTATGAAGAGGAAGCCAAAGATGTAATAGAACTGGTTCAGCCATATGGATGTCAAGATGAAGAATAGTTCAATGAAAACAGCACCAAACGGAAGAATGCCTCCAATAAGTACAGAGAAGATCGGTTTCATATACCATGCCTGCTCTGGTACTTGCCTTGGAATTTTATTAGTCTTAACTGGGTCTTCAATGGCTGGTTTTTTGAAACCCAAATAACTACCCACAAACACCAAGGGTACTGATATTCCAAACCATAAGCAGACGAGAGCAAACATAGTACCAAAAGGTACGGCTCCGGATGACTTCTCACCCCAGATTAAGGCGTTCAGAACAAAGAAGATGGCAAACAAAATACCAGGAAACATAAATGCTGTTTTTAAGGTATTTCTCTTCCACTCTGTTCCCTTGAACATTTTGTACAACCGCGCAGAGGAATAACCAGCAAATAAGCCCATGAAGACCCATAAGAGAACCATAGCAGTCATAAGCCCACCTCGGTTTGAAGGTGACAAGAAACCCAGCAATGCAAATATCATCGTCACGAGAGTCATTGCAAATATCTGAACACCAGTTCCAACATAAACACAGAGTAATCCAGAATTCATGGGTGCCCTAAAAACATCTCCATGAACAAGTTTCCATCCTGTTTCTTCCTGAGCTTCATCTTGTGTTTCCAGTTGATTATAGTTTGCAATATCTCTGTAAAGGGTTCTCATCATGATCATGGCCACCATGCCAGAAAGGAAGAGGACAATCATCAGAGAGTTGATGATGGAAAACCAGTGAATCTGATCATCATTCATAAGGAGGTAAGTGTCCCACCGTGATGCCCATTTTATGTCACTTTCCTGAAAATAATGTAAGAAAAAAACTAGGTAACTAACTAAAGATATTGCAATAAAAAATTTGCTTGCAGACTTGCAGGAGCCCAAAATATTTAAGGGTTTCACAAGGGAATACCTTGAAAGAAACATCATACGTAAATACGACTTCCTTATCTTTCTCAACTTCCTGTGGAACAGTGCTACCTTGAATTATGTTTTTGGTGTTCTGATTGCATGTTGCTAGCTGAGGGTTCTTCTCATCCCACTCCTTGTACTCATGATTAATACTGTTCATAAAAGATGATCAAAAGACGAAACAAAGTAAATAAGCAAATAATTTGACTAACAAAGTAACACTATTTTGGTAAAACCATAGATTGCTATACTATAAACATTTTTAAAGAGAGGGGGTTTTGTGTGTGTGTGTTGGGGGAGGGGGTAATAGAATCCAACCATATTCAGCATGTTGTGAAGCATCATAATTTATTTTGAGAAAATACTACATTAAACAGTAAGAAGTTGGGACACTTCCATTAGGTGGACATGAAGTGTCCCTGCTGAACAAGAATTGCACCAACACACTGTACGCTGAAATATCTGACACATCTTTTACTTGCATGTCCATATATTAATATTAAATATAAAATCTCTTCAGGTTGAGACTCGAGAGTTATAAAACTTGAGACATAACATTATTTTAGTAATTCAAGAAATTTTAACTCTTTTGAGAAACAAAACACATGTTGCATCATAACAAAATTGAGATAAAATTGTGGGGTTTACTTCCTTTTTGCATATATATTATATATTTTGCAGATCGAGATACATGATGATGTGGTGGTGCTTGGTTTGTGTCTACATGATATTAAGGTCCAGCAGTTTGAATGTATGAAATTTTGAGTGGACGGTGAAATGATGAAATTAGTTTATAAACGTATTGAGTTTGATGTTATGTTCAATGGTGGAATTTAGATCCCAAAATGAATGATGATGACACAGGAATTAATGATGCTTAAAACTGTGACTTGCGCAATTTTCTACTTCAAGCAAAATTGGACTATCATATGTATACATATATATATATTCTCACGTTCATTCACACAGAATTTCAAATGTACTATTAACTCTGGGGAACTTTTTACTTAGTGCCTACATCTTGAAAGCAACTTCTTTATGAAGAAGACAAGAGTGCTTATACTCTTATATATGTTTTAGGATACTATTGTACCTTTTGGGAAACTTTCTTCCCAGTGGTAAGGTTTCTGACCCCTTGTAGGGGAAGGGTATCTTTTTCTTCTCATTTAATAGTCATTTCCTCTAGTAAAAGAACTTTTCTTTTTTTATTATTAAAAAAACACAGAATATGTTATTTAATGTCCCTGGTATATCCGGGTCCTACATTATTCAGAAATAGTGTTGGACTCGTGTCGAGGCTTCAAAGTCCATTAAATATATGATAATTTCAGAGAAACATTTCCACTGGAAGGAATGATCAACAACATCATCACTCTTGAGTCTTGAAAGAAGCAATCAGGAAGCTACAAATAAAAATACTAAAAAATGATGCAAGAAAATAATTGGTTAATAACACATCAAGCTCGTCTCATATAACCAAGGAGCTGACAGGCGCATAGACTAATAATTAGTAATCAGTCTCTTCCTGGAGGCATTTGAGCATTCTCTTTCAACTTAAATAAATCCTGTAAAAGAATCCGAGCCACAATGTCTTGATCATATAGAATATATTATAAATTCAAAGAACTTACTAAAATAAGATAATTTTGTGTGTGTTGAAAACACAGAATAACTCCAAGAAACAGTTGAGGTCCCAAGCTGTATATTTGAAGTGTTTTCATGTTTTGCTTCGTTGTTTAATAAAAATGAAACCATTAGAATGGTCACAATGTGAACGAGTTACTGATATACTTCATCATTTATTCAACATGTTGGCAGGATATATAGTCAACATACCCACCTAGCAATAAAGGAATTGTACAAATATAATGAAGAATAACATATATGAAAATCACTGAACCTGTTTGGTGTAACTTCAAACCCAACAATACGAGCAGAATCGGACTCAGGATCTTTGTGATACATCACTCTAAAGCTCAAGTGGTTATTGATAAAATATTTCTCCTCTTTGCTCTACATAAGAAAATGGATACAAATAATATTACAGATATTACGGGCAATCAGAACAATAAACAATAGCAATTTTAGTCTGCTTCCCTCAGCTTACCCCTGCATAATTTCCTTTGAACCCAACGCGGAAACCATGCTCGTAAGTTGTTGACTGACTGCCATCCCTCCTTTGTCTAAGAACAGCAACTGGAAGGTTATCCAGAATCCTGCATTCTCATTACAGATTCAACAGTAGATATAAACAAATAAATTCATCCTTCTTCGTGACTAAAAATATAACTAACAAAGATGGCGAAAAGATCTTAACACAAACAAAAAATAACTCAAAATTGAACAAGAAATCAAGGGGCACTCATTCAGCACTTACATGTTAACTCGGTATTCATCATCAATTTTTTCCTTAAAATTCTTAGCAGATTCAGCATCTAGCTTTAGTCGACAGCCTACCTTACATGGCTGCTCCTCCCTCATATGAAACTGTGATGGAATTCAAGAATATAGGTCCACAGACAGACATGATAACATGCACAGTGGATGGATGAAGAACACGTAAAGATCTTTATATTTCTTTAGATGAACCAAGTAGTAAAGTAAAAAAAAAACTAAAGTACTCACTGTATAGACTGAGTTCTCAATACGGTCACCTCGAAGAACCTCCCCAAGATTTTCTGCACTGTTCATAATTTTTTTGGGTTTGCAGTAGTTCAAGAAATAGTAGTCATATGGAAGTTGTGTCTTTGTAGATGATAGCTTGTTGACTTTAATTTGAAGTGGATCACCCTTTTAGAAGTAAAAGACACCAACAAGACTAAGAAAAATGGAAAGAGCTGAAAAACCACAATTATCCTTATTCATAAAAGACAAGGATGAGATAGAGAACCAGAAAAGACAGTTATATGACAAACTCACTTCTTTAAGCCAATTCGGTACACATTTTTAACAGATCAAAAAAAGTATATGAAAGTTGCATCTAAATGAGATCACAAGGTATAAGAACACTCATACATCTCCAACTTATTCACAGTATAACAACTGCGCAGATCAAAACACAAAGTCAGACACATCGTCTCTGAACAGTCCAACCGCATTAATAACGAAAAATGCACACTAATAAAGACTAGATCTTCCAAAACTCATTGCTAAGCTTGTGAAAGAAAATCTGTCACATTGATCCGTTTAGTCTGCTCTTCTCCTAGTTGGATAGCACACCCATGTAGCGAGAGGTATTTTACACAGTTAACAAACAAATACACGCGCAAGAAATCCTAGTGCTGAACACCGCCTATTGCCAAAAAACAACATTTTCAAACCCATTGCTAAGATCTTGCAATTAAACATATCTACCAAGTAAGAAGCACAATCACCTTAGTACCACACATCAGAGCACTTATCAAATTCAATCACATCAAATATCTACATAACTAAAAGAATACTCCCTACATAAAATTAACAAGGGACGTATAATTCAAATTCCAACTAGTTCAAAACCCTAGATCCAAACCAAACCAATTCGATCAGCACAACATAATATGAATTAAATAAACATAATGCCTAACTAACAAACAATTGAGATAAGAATTATCGGATCGAATGATCTCCGATTTGGTTGAACAAAAATCAAAACAATGAAAAAAGTACCCTTTGAAAATCACGAGGAGCTACACCAGGTAGGTAAAACGAATGTGCAGATGAGACGAGGAGTAGGAGAGAGACGAAGATGGTGGTGACCGGAGTCATCTTGGATACTGGCTAGAGAGAGCTGAGTGAACTGAACAACATCCAAATCAGGCAGTACACAGTCGACGTTAAATTTATAGGAATAGTAGATTGCTATTTCCAAGTTCGTTTATTATGGTTCCACCCCTTTCCGTTAATTAATTTTTGGAATTATTACTACTCCACTATTCAAATTATTGAGAACTAAAATATACATCCAACACAACTTCAATTATTTTTGATAGTCGAATGGGATGGTTATCTGTCGCTTTAATCTCTACTTCACGCATAATCTCGTTACTATTAGAGATTTATAAGAAAATTGTTGCAGAAAAAAAGCTCTGAGAAAATGTCTAATAAATCATATTTTTGATTATTTAATTAATGGATGAGATACGAATAGATGTTCGAAATTAAGATATCATTTCTATTTAAAACTATTCGATTAGAGGAACGTCCGCTTTCAAAATTGACTATATATTCAATTAAGATTATAATGTATTACCAAATGACTTAAAAATGACAAAATATAGTACATGTAATTAAATAACAAACTAATCATATAAAATAAAATAACTTGTATGAATAATAAACTAGACAAATAGTCATATTTCGCTAGTCATTTTTACAACAACAAAAAAATTAACCTAGGCTTGATGCATATGTCTATGTCTATGTCTATGTCTATGTAAAAGAGCATTCACATATTTCAAAGGAAACCAATTAGGAAATCAAACAAGGTTTTTGAAATTTAATCTTGTTGATGCGTGAATTTGTCAGTCACGGTTATAGTAACGCGGAGGTAATAATGGATGGCTTTGATATCGATTGTTACAAACCATGTTAAGATTGAAAAGTCCAAAGTTTATAAATCTACTACAAAAAATTAAATCGATGCTGAAGACATGTAAACAAGTCATACTTTCAGATTAGAATCATAACATAATCAATCAATCAATCATAGCCCACACATCGTGACAAGAAAAATGATATCAATGCAGAAAAACTTGCCAACACTAAACTCATATCATTTACTACTAACGCTAATATTAAGTCCGATTCCATGTTTTGATAGTTTCTTACAAACAGAACAGATCCCAGAGTATTAAACCAGTGTCATTTGTTAACAAAGCAAACATCCCTGTCAATTTTCAAAGAGAACATACAAGAGGTTAATAAGTCTAAAGCTTTCATCAAAGGGATGCTTTTTTGTCAACTTGGTTTTCAATTTGAGGGTGAGGAACATGTAAGCAAGTGACTTTTGAATTTCTCCAGCTCCTCAAGAACCTCCTCTTCAGGCCTGTATATCAGGTCAATCATCCGCCATATCTGCAACACCAAAAGCCACAGCTTCTTATATATATATACTGGAGTATTTTAGAAGGAACACCAAAATAATGAAGTACCCATTATTTTTTTCAGACAGGTTGAAGTACAAATATAGTACATGTAATTATTTTTATAAATAAGGCTAGTATGGTATTTTTGATCCATATTTCATGTCAGCTTTTAACTTCCAATTTCAACCTTACTCTCTTCCGGTTATCATCCCACTAAACCTTTTACCCTCCCCATAACAAATAAAAAAGGCACATGCACACTAGTCACATTTGTGGTGATGCTATGCAATATATAGTACAGCAACTTGGGTAACACCATGCACGTCATCTTACCCTCAAACAGCCTAATAATACTAGTTACCGTTGTTCAACATTAGTAGTCAATTAAAACCCAAAAATGAAACATCAAATTAATTGTATTCCATAATTTTGCAAAATTGTATCTTCATTGATACTAGAATCAAACAAACAAAATTAGAAACATCACAAGAGTGAGTGCCAACATATATTTACAAATACTATTGGCTATTGCACCCATTGATGTACAAATTCAAGCCAGAAACTTAGTCCATTACCTGCAGCGTTCCACCCCCATCAGTACTATCACAATCATCAGACACACTAACAATTGTCCATGGATCCGATGCATTGAAGTGAAAGTCAACAACCTTATCCCTACATTCATAAACAAACACCATTCACTTTTGGGAGAATCTAATGGAATGGGAAAAGTTTTGAACAGTAGACGAAGATATTCATAGGTATAAGTAAATAATCAAACAATGAACACGAAGTAAACATCAATAGTTATATAATTTCAATTTCTAATAAATTATAGTAAGCTATCCTTTCTGTGTTCTGTTAAAATTTTCCCCATTTCGCACTTTTTTTGAAATTTTACTTTTAATAAATAAATAATGATACTATTGATTTTCCACTTCGGGTGAAGAGAATTGACAAGACAGCATTCTTAGTCTAGTGTGGACTGTATAGATGAGCAAGTGATATAGCTTTAATTATTCACCCATGCAGATGTGCCTGTCACAGATGAAAAAGAAAAAGGTGGGAAACTTAATACCTGTGCCCAGAATGTCGAAAGAATAAACCTGGTGGAAGAGGTTTCGCCCTAGGATGGTCTTGCTTTTGTCCAATCTGGATCAAAGAAAACATTGTTAGATCTGCAAGGAGAGTACTCCATACGGAGATCCTACATATAGTTAAAATTGGGCTAAACATATCCCCATCATCTTTTTTAAGTCACTCCAGTCCATTTATTTTTTGTCAATTATGAAACATTTTCTTCTATCCAAAAAACTCCCTATGGGGGAGAGTTTTTGAAAGAAATTGGTCCAATTTTCTCAATATTTTGTTTAGTCTTTCTTTCACATTAAACATCCCAAAAAACACAAGGTATTTCGCTTTCTCTTCTCCAAAATATTAGGTCCACTATGTTGTAGCCTTCACAGTACCATTAACTAACCCCAAACTAACATATTTTGTCTCATTCAACTAGTACCGATTGGTAGTGTGATGATGAAGTTAAGAGGAAAGAAGAACTTGAATCTATGACCAAGGCATGAGACATAAGACTTGGACCAGCTGTGCTCGTGCGCAGTGTTAAAAGAACGCTTTAATTTACAGACACAATGCAAAATAAAGTTGTTTCTCCAAGAGTATATCAAAACCATTGCACAAATGTCTTATTTGACATGATAAATAAGTAACAATTATTTTTTTACTTTTTTAGATATTATCAAACAGTATATTTGTTTTGCCACTATTTTCATTTTTACCATGCTCATATACGACTTTATCAGGTACATTACCATTTGGACTCTCCGTATAAAATTTAGTCTATATTTCGGGGAGGAAAAAGTTCTGCCAACTAGATCCTATGCATTCCATGTTCTTCAATCATATCACCATGGAAAACTCTTCCAACTAAAGAAATTAACCAACAAGGACTTTTTCTCCGGAACAAAACCCTCCAACTGGACTATTTGCAATTTTAGGAAATCATTTGGGTGATTAAATCCCTCCTCTCTCAAATGACTCCTAAGCCTCCGCTGTGTTTTCTCACTGTAGATGATGTCTCTAATGGCTGTATATTTATTACCTTTTAACCACTTCCGGTTACCTCAAACTCATATAATTCCAAGAGAAGAAGACAAAACTGGTAAAGAAATAAAGCTGCATGAAATATAGTTAATGGGTTCACACCATCTTATGATCCCACAAATTCAGGGCACTATCCTCTGCAGAACTTCCAAAGACAGATGACCTATCTGGAGACCACTGAAATAAACAACTTTATGTTAAAGGATATTGCAACAGTTAAGCAAATGCAACTAATGGACTCGTTAGCAACAAGGAATAGAGACCACTAAACATTTGCATACCTGCACACAAAGGACAGCAGCAGTGTGACCCTCAAATATGTGGATAGGAGATCCAACACCCCCAGAAGTGAGTTTTCGACGGTCAAACATGCGAACAGAATTATCAGCAGACCTGAAGAACAACGAAGTAAATTAAGGCTTTTGAAAGAAACAAGAATTATAGAGAAGAGTTCCAGAGAATTTAAAAGTACATTAAAAAAAGGAATTTTAATTGCTAAATTGTACATATAAACACCAGAAAAGCTAATGAGAGTCGTACATTATCCACAGTTATTGAAACTATGGATAATGAGACTAACAAAAACACCAAAGAGTATACATTACCCTGTCAGTATTAGATTCACATCAAGAGGATTCCAATCAACACAGTGAAGATCAGCATTGTGAGCTTTCTCAACCTGTAAAAGAAACACAACCAAACCCATCAGCATGGACAGAATGTGAGAAAAATAATTAGTGCAGTTTATAATTATGACCAAGCAAGATGCAGAAAATCGATATTTTATGAGATGCTGCACCACATCAGTAACAGAAAATGAAAAACTATAACAGTAAAATGTCAGACCAGGGGTAAATTGGGAAAGGAAGAATAAGTTGGTTTATTCTAGAGTAGATACAAGTTAGTATATTTTAGAATTAGATATTTTGTATACACATGTAAGAACATGGGTGGTTAGTTAGCATGTGTGTGTAGGATAAAGAAATGGTGTAGGTTAAGAGTATCTACACTTTTCAGCATTTCAATAGCTATATATGTGTGTGTAATGGGTGGAGTAACTTTCAAAATTTTGAATATTATACATTTTATGAATGGGAATAGCTTGTTAAGCTTTCTCTCTCTCTCTCTCTCTCAGTCTCAACAAATTCAGTAATAAATAACTTCACCTTCTTCATCCCTTATTCTCTGAATTCTCTCTTATTTCTATCTCTATCTTTGTTTCTATCTTATTTTCTGGTTAGGCATCAACAAGATTCTGACAAATCAAAGCCCAAGTTCTATCTAAACTCATCATCTTCTTCCTCTACATCCTCTATTCTTCTCGATTTTCAACCTCTGACTATACCTTTCTATCTCTTCTACATTCTTCCAACCTTCAAACACTACCCGAAACCAACACAAACCCATCAACAGCAATTGCAGATCTCTACCCCATAGCAACATAGGATCGATCTCAGAGGCTCTGTTTTTCCAACATTCCTACCTGCAACTCAACAAATTCAGGTGTTAATTCACTTGTTTCAGGTATCAAACACTTCCATCTCACTCGTTTTTGTCACATACAAATAGCCCATTCCAAAAAACTCAATTACAACATCACCCACACATTTTAATTCATTTGCTTGTTCTTCGATATCGGCAAAAAAAATCTAAATTTTATGAATTAGTTTTGTTTGATATGTTTTGATTTGTGTTAGGAGATTCACATCAAGTTGTTTCAATTGAAGAGTCTTACAAACTGTTTCAATCAAAAAACCTTACAAATTGCTCCAATCGTAGAGTATAAATCGTAGAAGCCTTACAAATTGTTTCAATCGTAGAGTCAAACAAATTGTTTTAATCGTAAAGTCTTACAAAATTGTTCCATCGTAGAGCCTAAATCGTATAGTCTTACAAGTTGTTTTGATTGCAAAACCTTACAAGAGTTTTGGCAAACGATCGTAGAGTTTTATCAGTTGTTCCGGTCTACGATCGTAGAATTCTCCTATAAGTGTTCCAGTCAACTATCGTGAGAGTTCTATTAGTTGTTCTAGTCTACGATCGTAGAGTCCTAAAGTGTTCCATTCACCGATAAGACTGTAAAATGAACAAACAGTTCGGGCTCAATTCATACTTGCTAGACTAAAAATTCGATTTGAGCTCGACTCGAAATATAAATGATTCAAATATGAGCAAATTTTAAAGTTCGATAAATTACTCGAACCTTCTCAAAATGTAATTTTCTATTGATATTCGGTTTATATTCGTTCAAAAAGTTCATACTTTTCAGAGCTCAATTCGAGATCGTGCTCGACTTAATAGTTAAACAAACCTCAATCAAACCTTATTTTATACTCAAAAATTTTGTGAACCAAAATTTAAGCAATTCAATACTCAAATCCATTCGGTTCATTTACACCCTTAGTCATCGATTGTAAGTCTTATAATTTATTCCAGTCTACGATCGTAGAGTCCTATAAGTGTTCCAGTCAACGATCGTAAAGTCTTATAATATGTTCCCGTCTACAATCGTAGCGTCTTATAAGTTATTCTAATCTACGATCGTGGAGTCTTATAAGTTATTTCCATCTACGATCGTAAAGTCTTCCCATACTAAATTTGTTTGGCCAAAGATACTCAGTTTGCTTCACTAAGGAAGTTCATTTTTCACTTAAAAAAACTACTCAAGCTCACGTACTTACTCAAGTGGTGGTGTTGTTGCTTGAATTCATTTTCAAACTCAGAATCACACTTATTATGTACTCATTTTCTCTCTACTCTTTATGGTTGGTCCATCACAAATGTTGCAGTAGGATTTCATAAACTATAAAGAGTACACCAATGAGAAATTACAACTCATTGATGAAAAAAAGACCACTTCATGGAAAGTATTAATGAATTGTTGAGACAGAGGAGCCCAAATAATGATGACAGTTTTAAAAATCCTTTTGGGGATAATGTAAAGGGCAAGAAGCATGTTCATATGGGGCAAAGAAGGGATATTTAGAGACCCTATGCATGTTAAGCAAGAAAGAGCAAGGAAACATGAAGAAGATGAAGAAGATGATGCTCAACAGAAGAGGAACCAAATTGATGATGATGATGATGGTGAAGAGGAAAGATAACTTAAACATCTTAAAGTGGTGTTCCCTTTATTTCCTGAGGGTGATGATGTTAAAAGCTAGATACAGGACTACGAGGAATATTATGGCATATATGAGATTCATTGAGAATAGGAGGATTGTCATAGTTGGATTCACCTCTATGGTCCCCCAAAATATTGGTACATGTCTTATGCCAATGGCAAGGACGAGCTTACTTGGAGGAAGTTTGCAAACGACTTCACTGGTTCACTGAGACAACTGTGGAAAACGTATACAAACAATTCAAGTTATTGAAGCAAGTAGGAATTGTGAATGTATACTATGATGAGTTTGAAAGGCATAAGGGGAAACTGATTGAGAAGTTGCCTCACTTGACTGAGGACTTCTTTGTAAGAAACTTTGTTGGTGGATTGAAAGATGAAACAAAAAAAATAGTAAAGATGTTTGATCCATAAACTCTATCTCAAACCTTTAAACAAGCCAAGTTCTATGAGAGTCCTAATTCTAAACTTGCCAACACCCACAACTATCCTAAACCACCACCCAGCCACACCAACACTCAACCCAGCTTCAAAAAGGAACTCCCTACACCCCCAACCACCAAAACTCAAATTACTGCAGCCCAAAGAGATGAGAGAAGAGCCAAAGGCCTATGTTTTTATTGTGATGAAAAGTACATCATGAGACACCAATGCAAAGCTCCTCAAAATTTCATGATCACTTGTAAGATTTCAGGACTAAGGACTCTCAGGAGTTTATGGAATATTATGGACCTCCCCGGTTTGATGAAGAATGATAAACTAAAGTGGAAAGCTATCGTGTAATTTGCAACTTCAAGAAGAGGCAAATGGGTCCTGATTCTCAAAGGAAAACAACTGATGATATTAATAGACAGTGGTAGTACCTTAAATTTTTTAAGTGAAGATGCTGCCTTATGCAGCCTATTGACCCAGTCAATATTAACCTTCCTAATGGTGAGGATCTTCAGAGTAAAGCATGGTGCCCTGAGTTTACATAGACTTTTGGCACCCACAATTTCAGCACACCTATGCGGATCATTAAGTTACAGTCATATGAAGATATCTTGGAAACCACTTGGCTGATATAGTTAAAGAGGAATATATATGGCCTACAATAACCTTATCCTCGCCTTTACACACCAAGGAATGAAAGTTCAGCTACATGGATGGACCAACTTCCATAGAAGTGTAGACCTTAACTATTTGATAATAGCCAAGTGGATGTCCCGAATTGTTGAAAGCTATGAAGGTGACAACAATATTTTCCAAATTATAGCTGAGTTGGCAACTACAAAGATGGGGCCTCATGAGTTTGAGCTAGTCCATGTTATGCTAAAGTACAGAGGAAGTGGGTAATAGGAATTCAAGGAGACTTAAAAAGACAGCTATTTGAAGAACTCTATTAGAAAGGAGTAAGGGATCATTCAAGGGTAAGTGTCACTTTAAAAAGGATAGAGCAATATTTCAATTGGGTAGAACTGAAGAATGATATCACAAGGTGAGTGGGTGAGTGGGTGAGTGCCTTATTTGTCAATTTTCCAAACATGAAAATTTGACTCCAACCATTACCCATCCCTAACCAGCCTTGGATGGACATAGCTATGGACTTTATCAGTGGGCTTCCCAACTCCAAAGGCTATGAAGTTATTTGGGTTATTACTGATAGGATAGGTATAGGAAGAGCTCTCACTCTTACATCTCAGTCATCCTATCTCTGTCAAGACCTTATCCCAATTATTTTTTGAGAATCTCTTTAACCTTCATGACCTTCCCAACTCGATTGTAAATTGTAAGTGATAGGGATCCTATATTTATGAGTGACTCCTGGCAAACACTATTTAAACTTGCAGGAACAAGGCTCCACATCAGTACTTCCTATAATTCTCAGAGTAATGGGAGCACTGCTTGGAACAATACCTAAAAAGCATGTGAAGCCATTCACCAAAATAATGGAGCTCTTGGCTACCTATGGCAGAATGCAAGTTTAATACCACTTTCCACACTTATCTACAAACAACCACATACAAAATTCTCTACGGATATGACCCTATACACATGAGCATGCCCTCAAAATTTAGTATCAACATTGCAGCAGTTGAGGATGTTGAGGATGTTCTTGTAGAGAAACAAGAGCAAGAAATACTCAAAGAGAACTTAGCCAAGGCCTAACAAAGAATCAAGAGCCATGCTGATATGACAGTTTTTGAGGTTGGTGAGTGGGGTATACCTGAAGCTACAACCTTAAATTTGCTTTACATTATGATATTTCGTGTTTTAAACCAAAACGACTCTCATACCAGAATCTAAAAAATACATCAAACACCATAATGTTTCCTTAAAATAATAGATTGCATGATAAACCTTTGTGTAACTAAAAAACTAATGCTCCTAAACAGAAATAAAACAAATGAAATAAACTCAACCTTGACAGCTGGAGTAGAACCAGTTCTTGCATCCCATAGAATAAGGCATGAATCATCACCAACACTACAGAACTCCTGGGGACTTCAGCAAAGAAAGCATAAAAGTCAATATAAATGCATGAGGCAGATAGCTTAATGGTGAAACTAATATAAAAAAAGGAGTAAATAAACAAGTAGGAGCCATTCTTTATTCTCTACTCATAAATAGCCTCCCGAGTGAAAACTTTCTACTGTGAGTCGCCAAATCATAAAAAATCATGGTGGGTTATTTTGTTATTTGGAGGGAGAGGGATTGTAGATATTTCAAATAGACGGAACAATCCGTTGTGAATATTAGATCACACTTTTTGAGCCACCATTTATGTGATAGAATGAATATTATTCAGGATTGATAGTTTCTTTTGTTGATTATATGGCATATTTTTAGCTGTTAGCTCGAGTTTTTTTAATGTTATCCGAGCTTTGATCCCTGTGAAAGGGATAGCTAGGCTGCTGTTCATGCTTTTTGTATACTTTACATGAACTGGGATGGCATCCCCTTTCAATGCCTTTTTTATATGTATGATTACTTGTCGAAAGAAAATTATTAAAATAATATTATAATGTCTAGTATTCAACAAAGAACATATCACATAGGCACTGATAGTCCTATGTCCAATTAAATATCTAAACACAATTGATGCATTTCACTGTGACCATGCCAAATACCTAGTGGGGCAGAATTGCACGTCTTCAACAGTATCCTCGTGCCCTTGGAAAATACCTCTAGCTTTAATAGAAGGGCTGTCTAAAGGTTTATCATCTCCCCCAGCACCCTTTGGGGTCTTATTGCCACCAGATCCAGAAGATTTTGTGGCCCCTGAATCTGCTGCCAAAGTAGATATATGATCATGTATACTCCATAAGACAACAGATTTGTCCTTACCTGAAACATAAATTTATATCATCAAATACATATTTGAAGTTTGATAATTGTCCTACACTATGAATTTCAAGAAACTTCATGTAACAAGTAACTCTAAAAGTTGTTGCCATACTACCAAATTAAATGACTGCATCAAGGGAATGGATATTTTATTCTTTTCCTAAAAGATGATCCCTACATGCTATACGTGGGTGAAAATTTACGCTCATTAATAGCTATAAACACTTGGTTGTGAGATTCACAAACCTTACCAAAATTTATACTGAAAGTCAAGACAATCATTCACATGTGCAAAGTTAGAAAATATAAATATACGCGTGTTTGTGAGAGAGAGATCTGCCAAAAAAATAGTGAATCCTTCATATTTGTAATCTACATTCAATAATACAACTTCCTAATTGTAAAATCATCCACAAGATCTGAACACATAATATCAATATACTTTCTTGCCAATAACTATACCAAAATCAATATGATATGCTACGAACACGTAAATCATTCACATACAAAGTTAAGATAAAGTTACAAATTCACACATGCAAAGTTAAGTTAAATAGTGAATCGTGAGAGATAATTTACATTCATAAACAATTGTATGTGTTATCATCAACAAAATATACCATGTTGTAACCATCATATATCTACTGGTCTATTTCAAAGTACATCTGAATTTTCCCAAAAGAGTACTTAAACGTCTAAAATGTTTAACCTCCAGATAGCACAAAGGGTTCTGTTGCACACATTGCAAGAGCGAATTCCGCATTATCTTGATGCCCAGTCAGTATCTACACAATGATGGGTATCAAGTTAGGTAAAACAAATTTAAAAATGTACCTTTAATACAAAATCATTCAATATCTTAGAACTCAAAAGTTAGTGCTCTTTGAAATGACATCACGGTAAAAAAAAATGATATCGTGAAAAACGCATGAGGCTCAAATTATTGATTTTGAGGTACACACACCAAATCTGGACGAGAGAAAGTGGCTCCCAAGACAGCATGACGATTAGGTTGACTTTCAACATCCCAGATGAGGACCTAATTTGAGCATGTCAACAACTTTAAGCCGCATTCAAAACCATCACTAACTTCTGAACATCAAAACAAACTAAATCTTCGGGGAAAGCTACAAAGGAAAGGATAGGATAGGAAATAAATATAAAAACTAAATGCATACATCAGGGCTGTCAGTGTGTGTAGCCACTATATTGCTGTTTTGTGGAAGTTCTCGGATTCGATTCACCTGAAATTATGTTTTCAAATGATAATTAAAAGACCAAAGCTTTGTGAGTAAGTAAAACATTTCCATATCAATATGAACAATGTAGAAAACTATCACAATTCACAGGATCAATGGGCAATGCAAAGTAAGAATCTTGGTATCCTGATACAGTTTCATTTCTGGTTTTCACACATTGGCTTTGGACCAGTATATTGATTCACTAGTGGTTTCAGTCCTATTCATCAACTAAGATAGCTATTGGAAGACTTTTTTTCTTCCTCGAGTATTTATTGCTAATTGATATCAACTAATGTAATGGTGCCTTGATATATAGATATTATTCTTATCATGCTCTCACTATTAAACAAGCACCCTACTTAGTATTGTTTCGGCTAATTTCCTTGTAACACCAACATTTTTAGGTTTAAATCAACCCTTGAGTTTTTGTAATGAGTTTTGGTATTGTGAACCTAGAAGCACAAGTGAAGCATATTTGATTTTTGGGTTTAGAAATCTCTTGGATAGACTTAGTATATAAATTAAATTATATCTTGATTAAAGTTTGTGTTTGATGTAGAACGCTCGGTAAATAACTAGCACCTTGAAGTAAATATTGCATTTTTTAGCACTAATGTTAATTTTAGACTTCGTATATTTTGACTCTTTCTAGTTAGTACACTTATTTTTGTGTTATACTTGTTGATGTTCTGACCAGAGTTGCACACTCTCATAGCCTAGCGAACTGCGTATTGGTACTTGCGTACCCAAACAGAGTACTTTTACGTACCAATACTCTAAATTTAGCGTATCGAAAAATTTCTTTGTTGTTTAATTATAATTGCACAAAACAATAATATTATAACTTAATATTGGATGTTCAAGCAATACATTTATACTAAAATATTTATAAAACAATCAACTTGATTGATTCAACTAAAAATCTTCTATAAAACTTAGCTTTATTACATTTAAATTATAAGAAAATTCCTAACTATATTGCGTTTTAACTATGTAACGTACCGCGTACCGAAACGTACCACATTTCAGGTAACACAGGTTCTGGTTCTAACTTACTCTCAAAGTGTGTACATGAGTCTCACCCCTTTTGGCAACTTTTATTAATCTAATCTTTATTAATTATCAAAGGAAAAAATGTTAAGCTAAAGTAAAACAAACTTACCACTAAAGCTTAAGCAACAACCAATTGCACCTATAATTGTCCACGACTTAACTCGTATCATACATGCACACTGATTTCTAGATAGCTAGCCACAATCTACTTCAAATAGCAATTAGAAACTATCATCAAGTTTGCCTTAGCTATTAACTACGCATTAGAAAATTATATATAATTTTTTATCAGTAATTAGAAAATATTCAGTGATGTTCTCAGTTAAATACTACAAAAGAAATACAATGAACATAATTTCTCCAAAACATTAAAATGAACAGAAAACTTAATTTACAACTGATAATGTTATATTTAATGCACAGAAGGGTATTTTAATGAGCAATGGAAAAAAGTTTGGGCTGGCAAATGTCAGAACAAAGGTTCAGGTCTGGAGGG
This sequence comes from Panax quinquefolius, assembly GCA_020205615.1. Lineage (NCBI taxonomy): Eukaryota > Viridiplantae > Streptophyta > Magnoliopsida > Apiales > Araliaceae > Panax > Panax quinquefolius. Next base: position 175,299,551 of record CM035153.1, read on the forward strand.
TAACCACTTAAAAAAGTTCAATTATAGTCAGCTACCCCTATAAACACGTCGCCTTAACAGCCAACACAACTTTGAGCGCCATGGATTAATGCAATGCTAAAAGCAGGAATTACAAGCATGAGAATACAAAATCCTCCAAGAAGTTATGCTTAATTACTGCGGATAGGGAGGATTTTCAGACAACAAATAGTGTATTTCCCAAGAAATTAAAATCTCCACTTTACATCGTATGTGAAGATTTTTCTGATCAAAGGATAGATAATTCCTCGACTATTCTATAACATAGTACTCATTAATAAGTCACCAGTGATAGATGTGTGACACTAACCAACAGGAATTAAAGTATACTGTATATGCATCACATCTGAGCAATATACAAAGAAAGAAACAAAATGAGCAGTAAAAGAGCTAGACCAATAGATACCTCCCCAGGATGTATAATGGTTTTAAACTTCTTTACAAAGGGAGAACGTGCTTCTTCATTGAACTACAAGATGATAGGCATATATCAATCAAAGGAGATTAACCTGGTGAAGGAAATAGAAAAGGGGGGAAAACTGCATTTTATATCATTGGGATGTCACCTGTGATATGTGCTCCGCCGCAGCAACTCTAGGTTTTACAATTTCGCAGTTTGCTATGACGAATGTATTAGGAACACTACCATCAGTCTAGAAGAGAGAAGGGAAGCATGAAAAAAATCATTAAGATAATATCAATTACATGAAAATAACAAAACATTCTATTAACAGGAACAAAAATCATAAATTTTGTCAACATCAGTACTGAGCAAGCCAAAAATAGAAACCTATCGACCTAAAATTTCTTTCTACAACTAAACTAAAAGTCCCAATAGTGGGGGCAGCCCCACATACACCATACACATTTAGGGCTACAAAAAACACACATGCCAGCACCCACTAAATCCACCCATGTTACAACCCCACCAAACTAAGAAAAGGAGCACACAGAACGTAGGTATAGGCCTGTCAATCAAGCTATGTGAGTCAGGTTTTAGGTTGTTCAAGCTCAGCCCAGTTTAAAATTATCGGACTTGTGTTCAGGCTTGACCCATTTGGGCTACAATAAATTTGTCCAAATAAGATCAGAAGCTTCGGGATTTTTTCGGTCAATCCCATATTAAAATATACATTATTAATATTGACTTCTAGACCCAAAAAATATAATTTAAAGTAATTCATTTAAAACGTTTGACATACATCATTCTTTTTATTAATCGAATTAAAGTTTAAATTAACTTAAATAAGCTTTTTTATAAGTGCTCTAGTATTTATTGTTTTTAATATTTAATCTCAGTCTTTTTTTTAATGTTATTACTATATTTTATTATGAAAATGATACAAGTGACCACTTTACAAAAAAATATGATACTTGATTTTTAGTTGAGAATACTATATATAAATATAAATTGAGAGAGTAAATATGTAATAATTAATATATATAATACGTTTTTAACGCTGTAATTCAGTCGGGCCTATAATGGGCTGAACGACCTATTAACCAAGCTCGGCCCTAATTTCACTTCGACCTTGATTTTTTGTCCAAGCTCGGCTCAGCTCATTCCCAAATAAAATTCAAGTGATTAAATGGGTCGAACGATCGGGCTTCAGACTTGACCGGCCCAATTGACAGTCCTACGTAGGTACATCATGCTCCAACGCAAAATCGCTATCATACTAGAAGTTGCTAAGTTAGAAGTACAATGGTGTTGCACTCAGCCACATGGTTTGCAGAAACCTCTAAATTAACTTTAAGAACATACAATTCACAACACTTCACCGATGACCTTTTATGACAGGAAAAAAAAACATAGTGCCGGAAAATGTCAATCATATATCAAATTAAGTACCCCCAAGAATCAAACTGAAATTGCAATTCATGTAATTACTACTGAAAGATAACAGTATGATTATAAAAACTTAAGCTTACATCAATAGTACATAGGCACACAAGTACATCTTAATAGCAATACATCTAACTTCTACTTGTAGCCCTTTTACCATTAAACCTCAATTCTTGGGAATTGGCATTCAATATTCCACCTGAATAACCTCTTTTAGATAGTTATACAAAAACACATTTAAGTTTTCTAAGATAAATATCCATTGATCACAAAGCATTAGTTGAGAGTTAAAATAACATTTTATTGAGAACCATCATAAAAAGAATATACCTTCGTAGCTTATGCTAAAGAAATAAAGGACTACATCATTTTTACGAGGCATTCAGCATGCTATTAGCCTATTAACAATATATGACGCAATAACTTATGTTGCCTATTCCAGTTTTGGTCTTTCAAAATAAATCCAAAACTCAAGTACATATATTATGTTAAAATATAGCTCATTTATGATTTGAATAAGCCAGGAATAATCGGGAGAAGATTCACTTGCCTGTTCAGAAAGGTATAGACGCTGGCGATTCTTGTAAGTAGCTTGCTCTAGTTGTGGCCCCCATCTATCACGATAACGCCAAACAAAAAGAAAGAGTAAGAATCACACATTAAGATGCATAACCGTGGATTATATAAAAAGGTACCATATATAACCATATAGTGGAACTATATAATGGAATTTCATTACTTGTTGATTTATCCAAAATTTGGATTCCAAAAAATGATTTATTTAACCAATCTTTTTTATTCAAAATCAAGAGTATTCCAGGAGATAGATTTCATTACTCGTTGAGTAGCCTAAATACTATTCAAAAAAATGTATTAGTTTAACCAATCTTTTTTATATTATTAGGAGTAATCCAGGAGAGAAGTGTGAAAACATTATAACATGGACTATCAAAACATAGCTAAATTCACTCTTTTCACATCTGTCCAAAATCCAAATCACAATAATACAACCCGGGATAAAAAAAATTAATAATAATAAATAAAAGATGAACCCGTTAGGTTGGGTTTTATAATGTCAAATTCTAATGATTAGTCCGTCCGCATGCACTAAATTTTTAGGGGAGAAACAAATAAACTAATGGAAACCCAGCATCTTAAATTCCTGAGACAGAAAATGAAGACTAACATAAGGTGATGTACTAACAGATATAAACCCAAGAAATAAAACCCTAAAAAAGAGGGGGGTAAGAAACAGACCGACAAGAGAGAGAGGGCCAAACAAGGTTGTGGTTGGCAAGCCAGTCGTAAAGGACTGGGACCATCGACTTCCACTGCGAGTACCGCTCATCCACCGACGGCTCGCCTCCTCCTCCTCCTCCTCCTCCTCCTCCTCTTTTCTCCTTCATCTCTTCTATGCTATACTCCTCTTTCTTTCTTTTCCCTTCTCCTACTCCTCGCTGCTCTCTCTTTTTTTTGGTTTCCCGCCCTCTACTAGTGTCATGTGTGTTCTTCTGCTCTAGTGTGTGTACTCCTGGGCCTCATTTTCTGTAGATCTGTCCATTGCATCGACCAACAAAATAAATGAAAACGTTAAATAAGTGTGTATTTCCATATCAAAATGAATCTAAAATATATAATCTCCTAAAAATTACTCGTTTTAATTTATAATTTTATTTCAGAACTCGTAAACAAAATTTAAGAAATTATAAATTTAAAATTCCTTTATTTTCATCCCATACACGATATTTGTGTCAATGCAGAATACTCTCCTGTTCCACAAACAAAATTTCTAAATATAAATTTGTTATTTTATTTCCAAATTGATAAATTATATAGTATTATTTTATACAATTGTCAATGAAGACTCACGTATGCATAATTTAGATTGATGCATTTATTATCAAATGACTCATTTTATTTAATAAGAAAAAAAAAAATTTATTTACTTGTTTCACTCTAATAAAATAAATATTCACATATTTGTGACAATTCACTTTCAATTTTACCTTTTTTTGTTGATGAATTGTGATAATTTGTTGATGAATTGTGATTATTTTTTTAAGTTTGCGAAATTCTTTTGGATCCAAAAAATAATATAAATTTATAATTAAAATACCCTACCCTTCAAACTTTCACTACCTCAAGGTTTCACATCTTCTAAAATTGTAACTAAAGTTATTGAAAATGATTCATTTTTTTGATTCTTTCTCTAAAATTTCTACTACAATGTGTAATAATAATATAAACTCTATCTACATTTATTTATTTTGTCTTTGAAAATTTAAAATTATCTCTCTAGTTTTTTTAATAAATGTCTTAATTTTAAATTTTAAATTTTTTTCAATAATATAAACTTCACCTTTTCTTCTTAAAATTGTGTTTTAAAATTTAAATTTTACTTTTTATATTATCTTGTGTCTTGCGTCTAATATTACATTACTAGCTAATGAGTTTTACACATATATATCTCAAATATTATTTTTACCATTTGAAATATGTAAGGTATAATTCTTGAAGTGCCCAATACATACAAATCGGACTGACATACTATGTCTCAACGGTAGCATATGTATTATAAAAATGTCTCAAGTATATAATTTAAATGTAAAATATTAATATTTAAATACAACACACCATATAAAAAAGATATTACAAAAATAAAATTGCCTGATAAATTGTAATAATCAATTCATTTGTTTTGAAATGAAAATTTTTCTTCACACCTCTTATCTATCTTCAAAATCAAAACTCATGAGCTATCTAGTCAAGGTATTAACGATTATTTCTGTGAAGAAAAATTACTAATTTTTTTTGAAAAAATTAAATAAAATTATTTATACTCTCTTTTATTTTTATTTTTCTAAAATTATGTTAAATTTTTTGTAACAAAACGAATGGAGTGTATATAAACATAAAAGAAATACTCCCTCAATTCTAAAATTAATAAATATAATTTAATTTTTAAGGTCATATTAAATTTTAAAATTAGCATGCTGTACAATTATAATAAATGTGTTAATTAAAATTAAATAAATTTGTATTAATTTAAAAATTATATTGTACTATATCTAATTTCGTAATAGAAGAAGTAGAACATTTGTTTGGCTCGTGGTTTGCCATGATCTCATTGATCTGGGATTAGCAACTAACTAGATTCAGTACAAATACTATATAGTTCGTGATGATTGGTGCGTAATAGCACGCGCGAGAAAGGCTATGGAACGCCCTCTTACTTTTCTTAAAAAGTGTGAAATGGACGGTCAGTGGGTCCACACAAACTGACGAAGTCGGTGTTGAAAATAAACTCTTCATCCAGGCCGTTGACCAGAAACTCTATTCACACGTACTCCATACTATTAATATATATGGATACTTGTACTAGTGCTGTAGTGTTTGCGTATTCCAATTTCCAATTTCCAATTTCAAATTTCTCATTTCTGCGATAAAGTTATGCAGAAATAACTAGTTCTAAAAAAAAAACAGATAAATTGATAGTACGATTTTCAAACTATGTAAAGAGATTTTTATACTATGTAACTGTAACACCCATTCCCGAAAGGATGTAACGCATAAAAAAGTATAATAAATTTCAAAATAAATAAATAAAGTATTAATAATTTTAAAATATTTAATAATTAGTAATTTATAAATATCAAATTAAATATAATTTTCTAAAATTTGATAAAATAATTAAAACTTAAAATTAATTAAACATAATGGTCATATGTAATTTTCTTCACACAAAACTTTAAATCGTCCTTGCATTATTGTCGAAAGAAAAATATAGCGTGAGCCAATGTCTCAGTATGAATATAAGCATGCACATATATAAAACAATATATATGTACCAAAATAGTTAAATGAACGAATAAATACAAACTACGAACCAATTATGAATATATCGAAATTAATGAGACAATATACAAATGATTAACACCATCGAACTGATAACTATAGTCAAGAGAATTTCAAACAAAATAAAGTTGAATAAAATGATTATAAGATAACAATTTCATACTGAGCTCAAATACAAATAGTCAAATGCTGACAAAATACATCGGTATCATGATGTATGCAAATCAAATCGGATAGTACGCACGACACATACGTCACTAATCCGCCAATAAAATAAAATCAAATCAAATATTGGATAGACCTATACGTATCCTGAATAAATATATCAAATCACCAAAGCTCATACCTGGAGCATACAAAATAATATGTCGTGAACTAATCACACCGTCACGAAAGGTGTCATGTGTAAGACCCCGAATTTTATGAAATGAAAGTATTCAATTTTCTTATAATTATTATTTTACTTAGTAAATAGTTAAATTGATAAAAGGATTAAAGTTAAGGGTGATATGTAAAAATTTTGCAAAGTAAAACAAGTTGTTATAAAATATTCGTTTAGTCGGGGAATATTCTTTTTGTCGAGGAATATTCATACGATGACACAATCATTGGTGGATCCCACAACGAAATTATTGTCGGATTGATAAAACGACCCATATATCATATAAAAATAACGATGAAAGTTTTACTGTTAACTGTTAGAATACCCAGTGGTTAAAATATAGTAATACTGGGGGTTAAAGAAGATACCAGTATTGCATTATTTTTTGAATTATTGATTCTTACGTAAAAGACACTACTCAATAATTGTTACGATAATTCTTTGTTCAATATTTTATTTTATTGGTTCAATAATTGCTACGTTGATATTTTATATTATTGTTATTTCATAATTGTCACTGCACAGTATTTACCATTATCAGATCAATAATTCATATTATTTGAATAATATTATTAGATAGCATTATTGGCAATGTCTAGAAAGTTCTGTCAAGGAGAGGTTTGATCACCTAATTGCGCGTTAGTAAGGAGAAATCCTTATTGGAAAGCCCCCTCTTTCCTGGGAACGGCTTGGTTATCATAATTATGATTCTGTAATATTATTTGTGAATAATTAATTATTGATTTATATGATAAGAAAATATTTATTTTATGTGGTTATAAATGAAGAAATTAATGTTAAGGTGTTTTATCAGTGTTTTGTCGGATTGGAGGTATAAAAAAAATTAAATCGGTGTTCTTAAAACTCTATTGCGTGAGTTATAATTTTAATTCGACCGTTGGATCGTTGTGATTTTTAGATATTGTTGGGTCATGATATTTCATATATTGGGCCGAATAGATTGGGCCTAATTATTCTGTTAGTCTATTGGGTCTCCATTATTGGGTCATAATGTTATTGGGCATAGTCACTATCTTATTTCTGTTAAGTCTTTACAAGATTGGGTCGGACCAGTGGATTGACACATTAGATATTAAATATCTTTATCTTTGACTTGTAATGATGAAAAAGGAAGGCTGTTGACCAAAAAGTCTACAGATCATTAATGTGGATGGGATTATAGCCGGCCGGCAGCATAAACAGTGGGGGAAAAAGGTGACAGCCTACATGCAGTCGGCAGAGATCACTGAGGAGTGGGGGGATGTGTCTGACAGTAGTGGGTGGCACGGTAAACCGGGTCTGAGAGTATAACATAGCAAGGAAGTCTTCAAGAAAAAGGTAAATGATAATTTTCTCTCTCAAGACACTAGATATTTTATCCTCCATTGTTAACCTTGTGATCGCCTCAGATCGACTCTCACGCTTTGAAGCTATATCCCCGACGGCCGGAAAGCCGTCTGCTTTTGGTGTTGACTGTGTTTAGTGTGCAAGATCAGGACGTCTTACGTGATTGGGACGTGGCAAAAGATCTTGGCGTTAACATTGGCGCTAGAAGGAGGGCTGTGTTCTAGTGTCTTGCAGTTTTCAATCACAAAACTTTATTTGTTCTACGTCGGAGAAGATGGTGAGAAGTAGAGTGGATACACCGGAAGGACAGCCAAGGGTTGTGAGCTCATCTGTCCAACACATTTCTGTTAAGGATCGTCTGGGTCCTTCAAAGAGTGCTCGTGAGAGTGAGAGCACTGCTTCCAAACATGTTTCCAAGGGTTCTCGTTCGAGAGCTCATGGTGGAGCTAGACGGAGGTTGGTGTTTGCCGATGATAAAGGTCGTGATCAAGATCGGAGGGAGGTGGAAGGTTCTCCGCCTAAAACCCATCACCGAATTGGTCGGGATGACAAAACTGCCAAGTTAACGAAGATGGCAGAAGAAGCAGATAAAGCTTTAGAGGTTTTTCTGAAGTAGAGGGAAGATATAGCTATGCAGATGCTTCGGATGGCTGATCTGAAAGACGAGGCGTCCACTTATGTTCAGTCCGGAAGGCGTAGTAGGCATAAGGATGTACAACATCGGAAGGGGAAGGAGCCAGAGCATTCCGTGCATGTGTCTCGGGGTCTACCTCAGGAGAGAAGGAGATCAAGAAGCAGAACTCCTGAGGTATCAAAGAAAGCACTTGTTGTCGTTGGTTCTCAAGGTCGAGATGGTGGTAGACAGAGGAGCCGGTCAAGAGAGTATATACCTGGGAATAGGAGGAGAGAGCATCAGCGTGAATATTCTCATCATGAGGATATAATTACACGCCAAAGTAGATCTAGAAGTCCATCGAGGGTTATGGATTCGGGTGGAATGGGTCGATTTGTCCAGAAGCCGAAGGTTATTCAGGAGAAAGAAGTCTCCTCGCAGCCAGAAGGTGTGGATTTCTTGGTGAAGGAGTTGAAGGAGCTCCAGAAGTAGTTGGCTGAGGTTCAACAGGTGAAAGACACTCCGGGAAAGAAGGCGTCTCCTTTTTCCTCGGACATTCTTAAGGAGAAGGCAGATACCACCAAAAAGTTGTCTCATATGGAGAGTTATGATGGGTCTGGAGACCCTTATGACCATAGCCAGGCGTTCGACCGGCTGATGGACTATTATAATTTCACCGATGCTGCCAAGTGTCATACGTTTGTTACAACGTTAAGGAAGGATGCAAGGCAGTGGATGGGGACTCTACCCGTAGATTCAGTCTCGTCGTGGTCCGAGTTATTTGACAAATTCCATTCTCGTTTTGGGAACAACCGAAAAAGAGGGAAGCCCACGGTGTTCTTTGCACAGTCAAACCGATTTTACTAATGAGTCCTTGGGTCAAGATGTGTGAAAGAGGTTCGAGGAAGCGATTGGCAGTGGCGGCGACCTCAATGATCTACAAGTTGTCGGGTTATATTTCGAATGGGTCAATCTGGTGAAGTCCCAGAAGCTGGTGAAGAAGCTGATGTTTCACCATCCGAAGAGCTTGGCCGAAGCTTTTAATAAAGCAGAAGGCTATATTGTGGTGGAGGAGGCTGTGAATAGCCTGAAACGTCTTTCTTCAGACCGAATGAAGGTGATAGATACTCCTAAAGCTGAAGGCGATCAGAAGAAGGCGGGAGGTTATAATGATTGGCCAGAGGGCAGCTCGAAGAAGTACAACGACTCACGGCGACAGAGACATAATCACCCACCTGCTCCTACCCCGAGGGTGAACAAGGTTTGCACCAAACTGAATACGGATAAGTCAGTGATTTTGGATCAGATCAGGAACCAGCCGTTCTTTGAACCGCCTCGTGACGTCCTCAAGCCGGGACAGGGCAATGCTCAGAAATATTGTGGTTATCATCAAGCTGCTGGTCACGACACTAATGAGTGTTGCAATCTGAAGGACTTTGTGGAGAGGAAGGTTCAAAGCGGTCTATTAGTTCAATATGTGGCCGGGAGGGACTAACAACAAGAGCAGCAGAATGTTGACCGTACTGTTCAGACGGTTCAAATGGTTCCACCCGTGCAGCCTGCTCCAAATTAGCCACTAAGGCACGTCGTTGATGTAATAACCGGTGGGACAGCAGGGAAGTTGGTAGGGAAGAAGAGGAGGGAATATCTGGATTCAGTCATGTCCGTGGCGGGTGTTCCCCCAAAGACCGACAGACCGTTTCTAGGGACAACTATATCTTTCAGTGATGCTAATTATCCTTCGGAGTCCATCGAACCCCACGAAGGAGCCATGGTGATCACAGCACAAGTGGGTTCGGTGGATATGAAGCGAATGATGATTGACAACGGGTCTTCCGTTGATATTCTGTATGCCCACGCTTATCATAGGATGTATCTTGATGGGCGAAAGATGGAGGTGGGGCAGGAGGCCCCCTTATATGGCTTCAGTAACGATCCGGTCAAAGTGGCAGGGACTATTGAGCTACCAATTATCTTGATCTTTGCTCGCTTACAACAGTAGAAATAACGTGTAAATTCTATGTTGTGTATATAGATTTAACTTCTGATGCCATATTGGGACGACTCTACTCGACCGCTTCTCCAAGCGGTGACTTCCATCCTCACTTTAAGATCAAGTTCCCAACGGCCCATGGAGTTGGAGAGGTAGCGAGGGACTTAGATCCGCCGCATTTATGTTATAGGAACGCAGTGATCGCCTCGGGTAGGGGTCGACAAAGCGAAAAACCATCACAATGAGATCGAGCCATTCACCCAAAGCGCCGTAGCCATTGGTTGTTCTTCAGTAGAGAGATTTAAGGAGATCGAGCTAGTTCTGGGAAGAAAGACAAAAGCAGTGAAGATCGGTTCGGGTTTGTTTTAACCTCTCCTGACAAACCTTATGGAACTTCTTCACCGCTATCGCGGATATCTTTGCATGGGAGCCGCAAGACATGCACGATCACCGGAAAGATTGTCGAAATCTCTTTGGATGTGGATCCATCAAAGAAGCCAGTTCGGCAGAAGAGGCGGATCTTTACACCTGAGAGACAGAGGATCATTGATGAGGAGATTGCGAAGCTGATAGCTGCTGACTTCATCTTTGAGATTGATTATCCGGAGTGGATGGCAAATGTAGCGCTGGTGCAGAAACAGAACGGGAAATGCCGAGTTTGCATCGACTACACAGACCTGAACAAAGCTTGTCCGAAGGACTTCTATCCTCTGTCCCACATTGACCAACTTATTGATGCGACTTCGGGGTATGCACTACTAAGCTTTATGGATGTTTTTTTAGGTTATCACCAAATTTCTATGTGCAAGGAGGACATTCCGAAGACAACATTCATCACACATCGTTCGGTGTACGCCTATAAGAAGATGACCTTCGGCTTGATAAATGCTGGAGCCACTTACCAGAGAATGATGAACTCCGTCTTCTAGAAGCAGCTAGGAAGGAACATGGAAGTATATGTGGATGACATAATAGTGAAGAGCATGATCGTTTAGAAGCATCTGGATGATCTAGAGGAATGCTTTCAAACAGTTCGTCATCACAAGTTGAGGCTCAATCCTGCAAAGTGTACCTTCGGGCTCGGTGCAGGAAAGTTCATGGGTTATCTGGTCAGTCAAAGGGGCATTGAAGCGAATCCGGAGAATATCCAGGCTATTCTAAACATGAAGACTCCTCAGTCGTTCAAAGACTTCCAACGTCTGACTGGTAGGATTGCAGCTTTAAGGAGGTTCATGTCCAAGTCAACAGAGAGGTGCTTGCCCTTCTTTGATACGTTGAAGGGACCGAAGAATGTGAAGACGTTCCAGTGGACTTCGGAGTGTGAAGACGCCTTCCAAGGCATAAAGACATATTTATCTTCGGCTTCTTTATTGGTGAAACCTGCTGCTGCTGAGACGTTGTATTTATATCTGGCGGCTAGTTCATTGGCGGTGGGAGCTGTTCTGGTTCGGGAAGCAGGGGCGAAGCAGCATCCGATTTATTATGTTAGCCATGTCCTAAGAGATGCTGAAACTAGGTACCCGAACATTGAAAAATTTGCTTTTGCATTGATAATTGCTAGTCGAAAGCTTTGGCAATATTTTCAAGGTCGGCTCTTGATCGTCTACACGGATCAACCATTGAAGAAGGTGATGAGCAAACCAGAAGTTTCGGGGAGATTAGCAGCATGGATCATGGAATTATCTTAATTTTTTATTGAATATCATCCCCGAACTGCTATCAAAGGTCAAGCCTTGGCCGATTTCATGGTAGAGTGTTCGTTCTCCGAAGCAGATGCTGAGCTGCCAGTAGCTGAGATGTCCGATCGAGTAGTTGTAGTTCTTCAACATGGTCAGAGCTCTTTGACTTTATATGCAGATAGGTCTTCTACTTCGGACGTCATTGGAGCGGGGATTATCTTGACAAGTTCAGAGGGATTCAAAGTGCAACAGGCCATCAGATTTGGGTTCAGATTAACGAATAACGAGGCTGAGTATGAAGCAGTGCTGGCAGGGGTCCAATTGGCGAAGAGTCTGGAGGTTCAGAGGTTAATCATTTATAATGACTTTCAGCTGGTCGTCAAGCAAGTATCAGGAGATTATGAAGCTCGGGGGGCGAGGATGATCAAGTATTTGGCACAATTGAAAGACCGACTTCAGTACTTTGTCTCCTACGAGTTTCAGGGTATAGAGCGTAACGACAATTCCATTACCGATGCATTGTCGAAGCTGGCCACTACGGATGCTAACGTTTTTGATGGATCAGTCTATTTGGAGGTTTTGCAGCAGCCGAGTATCCAGCATGAAGCAGTGATGTGCATTAAACGTTCTAATTGTTGGATGACTCCCTACATTGAATATCTGACAGATGGCGTCCTTCCTTCGGATTAGATGCTGGCAAAAAAGATCAAGTACAAAAGTTCCAACTTCGTTCTTATTGATGGGGATCTTTATCGAAGGGCATTTTTGTCACCATTACTAAAGTGTTTAGTCCCGTCCGAAGCTGAATATGCTCTTCAGGAGGTTCACAAGGGTATCTGTGGCGACCATATGGCTACAAAGTCATTAGCCTACAAAGTACTTTGGCAGGGTTTCTACTGGCCTACAATCTTCAAGGAAGCTACGGAGTATGTAAAGAAGTGTGAGAAGTGTCAGCTCAATAGTCTGATCCCATATCAGCCACCAGAAGAGCTATACTCAATCTTATCTCCTATACCCTTTGATGTCTGGGGGGTAGATATACTGGGTCCATTGCCAAAAGCTAAAGGTCAAGTCAGTTTTGTCATAGTTGCCATTGATTATATGACCAAATGGGTAGAAGCGAAGCCACTCAGATTGATAACGGAACAAGAATGCTTGAAGTTTATGAAGGAGTCAGTGGTGTTTCGTTTCGGAATTCCTAAGGTGGTAATATCAGACAACGGACGCCAGTTCGTGGGATCAAAGTTTAAAGGATTTCTGAAAGAGCTTGGAGTTCAGCACAAGAAGACTTCGGTGGCTCATCCATAGTCAAATGGGCAAGTTGAGGTGACCAACAAAATGCTGCTGAATGGGATCAAGCGCAGACTGGACGAAGCTAAAGGAAGATGGCCAGAGGAGCTGCTCAGTGTATTATGAGCTTACCGAACTACACCGAGGACTACAACTGGGGATTTACCTTTCAGATTAGCCTATGGTACTGATGCCTTAGTCCTAGTTGAAATTGGATCTCCAAGTCTTCGGGTTAGTCAGTTCAAAAAGATCTACAATGACGAAGGGCTGAAGGTCAACTTGGATCTGTTGGAAGAAGTCAGAGAGGTGGCTTTGATCAAATTAGCAGCCTATCAGCGGAGAGTAGCCAAGCATTACAACAAGGGGGTAAAGCTTCATAGATTTGAAGTGGGAGACTTCGTCCTCAGAGAAGTCGAAGTATATACGCCTCAGAACATGGGAAAGCTGATGACGAACTGGGAAGGACCGTACGAAATGGTTGAGGTACCAAAGCCAGGAACTTATCGGTTGAAGGCATTGGATGGATCAGAAATCAAGAACACTTGGCATGCTGGTAGACTTCAAAAATATTTTCAGTAGAAATCAAGTCAGTTTACCGGAAGTCTGTAAATGTTGGATCATCATCAATAAAAGATTCACTTTTTCACAATTGATCTTCCTCCTATTGGTCCTAAATGCACCGAAGTAAGGAGGACGGGGTGGACTCGCTGACCATTCGATGGTAGCCTTTTCGGCAGGAGTGTCCTCATGGGTTTGATTTACCACGAGTGGTAAACAAACTCCATAGTCCTTTTAATTTTGCTTTACCGCGAGTGGTAAACAAAATGCACCGAAGTAAGGAGGACGAGGTGGACTCGCTAACCATTCGATGGTGGCCTTTTTGGCAGGAGTGTCCTCATGGGTTCGATTTACCGCGAGTGGTAAACAAACTCCGTAGTCCTTTTAATTTTGCTTTACCGCGAGTGGTAAACAAAATGCACCGAAGTAAGGAGGATGGGGTGGACTCGCTGACCATTCGATGGTAACCTTTTCGGCAGTAGTGTCCTCATGGATTCGATTTACCGCGAGTGGTAAACAAACTCCATAGTCCTTTTAATTTTTCTTTACCGCGAGTGGTAAACAAAATGCACCGAAGTAAGGAGGTTCGGGTGGACTTGCTGGCCATTCGATGGTAGCCTTATTGTTAGGTGTGTCCTTATGAAATTATTCTACCGCGAGTGGTAAAAAAATGTCCTTATATACTTGTTTTACCCCGAGTGGTAAACAAGATCTTGATGGAGCAAAGAGGATCAACCGAATTCACCTTATACATGACTTGTCTCACACTTCGGAAACGATAAGTATGCATTACTTTATTTTGTTCAAATATTGAGTTCAGTTCCTTTAGTTCAATTCATTGAGTTCAGTTTATTATGTTCAGTGTTACTCTTTAACTTAACTGTTATATGCCTTATCTGATTCACAATTCAAATTAATTTCAAAAGCACCTTATACATTCTTCAAGTCCATTGATGCTAAATTATTGACAAGAAAAGCATTATGCAAAAGTTATGACACAGAAAGTTGAAATTTCATTAATAAGTACCAATCCATTCATCCATAATATTATCCTATTACATAAATATAGAAATTTTCACAAAGTTCTTAAAGTCAGAGTAAAACAGTATCATCTTCAAGAATTGTCTTTACCTTCGGACGAGTCGAGCAAGGCCGGATCTAGCTGGGTTGCACTTAACTTTTCCTTGTCCCGACTTCTGCAAACGTCGTAACCTTTAGAATACACTTTCAGGATTTCTGCATTCAATTCGTCAGATTGCCGGTATTCTTCTTGAATTTGCTTACGAAGGTCATCAGTTAGAGGAGAACTTAACTCCTTCAAAGCCTTTAAATTATCCTGAAGCTTCCGACGCCTAGCCAGATGCCTTTCCTTATCTTCACGGGCCTTCACCTGAAGCTCGTCAACTTGTATTGCCAGGCTTTGATTTGATATGGTCAGCTCTTCATTTTTGACCCTTAGAACTTTGTTCATGGCGACAAGATCGGCGTTCATATTGGTCATATCTTGTTGGCTGGCCTTGGTCGCTTTTAGTTCTTCCTTATTGGCCTTCAGTTCATCATTGGACGCCTTGAGACCCTCTTTGACTTGAGCCAGCTCTCTCCGAAGACACTCGTTAGTATGAAGAAGTTCTCCATATTGACTCCTTTCTCAGGCCAATGATGAGGTCAGGATGGCATTTTCTTGTCTTGCGACATCCTCTGCAGCTTCATCCTCTATATGCATGGGACGTAAACGCCTGAAAACCGCATTTGCCTGTACATGTTCGATAACATTCCATCAGTTTCAAATATTTAAGCAAAAAGAAAAGTGTACAAGCTAAGGAAACAATTACTTACCTTCGCTATGTAGCTCATCCCTTCGTCAATCAGATCTCCCATCGAACTATTGCCAAATCGGTGATTGTCAGTTTCCGAACGAAAGCTTCGAAGAGATGGAACGGGAAATTGGCATTAAACCGAGGTCATAAGGTCGGCGACCCCATTGCATCGTTTTAAAACTCGTAGGACGAAGGTCGAGGTGGAGAGGGCATGGGTTGATCATGAGTTGGAGACGGATCCATATGTATATTTTCAGGTGATAGAGACCGGGGTGGAATGGTTTCGCGTGGTGGTGATAGGGCAGAGGCTGAACTCGGCTGACTTTCGGATGGTGTTTTTTGTTTTCGGGACAGTGATAGGATGAGCTCAGCTGGTTCTTCGTCTTCAGATACTTGAATTTCAACAGGAATGGTTGAAGGGAGATCAAGTGAAGGGTGAGGCACTCGAATCTCCACGGTGGTCAGGGGAGTGATCTTGGTCTTCAATTTCTTAACTCGAATAAGCCTTTTCCTATCATCTACTGGAAAATCAAACAGACTTCCTCGAGTGGGTGCTGGGTCGGTGACCGGTTCAGGCTCAACGATTGGTTCAGAATCTGGGATGGGTTCGGAAGAGGTTGGAATGGGAATTAATCTGGGTTTTTGGATGGCCCTTTTCTTCCGGCGAGGTTGAAGAGTCTCTTCTGGTAGGGGAGGTTCATTAGATTCGGGTTCATTTATTTGAGGTTCAGCAGTGGTTGGGTTTTCTTCGGGAGAAGCTTCTATCAGAGGAGATTCAGCAACTTACACTGATTTGCCAAAAAAGAAATTTTCAAACTCTCTTATTTCTGAGGAGTTCGGTCTGATCAGAGATACTGCACAAAGCAAACAGTCATATATCAGAATTCACATCACATAAAATTTTAAATATTTATATATGTAAAATAAATCAGTACTTACATTTGTGGTCATACAACCACGCCTACTTGGAGAGAAGCCTATAGTTCCATTCCTCATTCGGGAAGTTGTCAAAGAGCTCTATCATTTCGGCCTCACGCTCCTCAGGAATGTCTCCGAAATCGGCAGAAATCTTCTCATCGGTGGCCCAATTCGACAAGGAGGCAATCTTTGGTCCCTTAACGAAGATCCATCCTTTGTGTCATCCTTTGTTACTAGATGGGGTAGAAACCAACGAACGTCTCTCGAACTTCTCTCCTGTCTTCGGGGACTGTTTGCTTATGGCCTTGAATCCTTTCTCTCTAGACTGGACGATCTTGTAAACAGTGAAAAAGAAATCAAGTGTGGGTTCGACGTCTAGCTCATGGCATAAAACGATGAACGCTAGGATGTGAATGTAAAAGTTTGGCACTAGTTGGGCAAAACCAACACCTATAAACCCTAGGAGGGTTACTATGAAGGCATGAAAAGGGAATCAGATACCTTTCTCCAAGATAGTCACCGGAACAGCCGTCCATCCTTCAGGACGTTGATACATTTGTTCCTCGGACTTGGGAGCTCTCACTAGATGGGTGTTCGGGATATGGCAACGACTCCGAATCCTTTTCAAATCGATTTCAGTGACAATCGATGGAGTGTTGGCATGAGCATAATGTTCTTGGCTTCTGAAGAAGGCAAAAGGATTGGGAAGTGGTTTCGTAGGTGGATTTTTGCTGGGAATGGAAGTTTGGTGGTTCGAGCTCGAAGCTTCTTTAGCGGGGCTAGGGTTAGGCAGAACAGTATTGATTGGGGACACACGAAGAGGAGAGTTTTGGTTTGAGTTGAGGACCACCATTGTCGAAATCTTACAGAGAATGAAAGAAAGATCGAGAGAGAAGAAGAAAGCTCAAGAGTCTAGAATTTCAAATTGGCAGGTAAAACTATTAAAATTGGGGAAAATTACTTTTTATACTGACGGTTACACAGTTCGCGAGGGCGGCACATTAAATGATGGTAATGATTTAGAATTTGAACGGGTAGCGTCTCGATTAAGTCTCAAGCGTTTTTCAAATTGGGCCTTTCATGTTGGACCTCCGGTCTCTTTCTATTTTATCTTACGAATTACACCGGGCGAATTTCAATTATTTTCATTATGGGCCTTTAGTAAGTCCTATCATATCGTGCACCACTTATAGTTTCTTATTAAACATTCTATTTAATAAAAAACTAGGGGGCAATGTTGGGTCATGATATTTCATATATTGGGCCGAATAGATTGGGCCTAATTATTCGGTTAGTCTATTGGGTCTCCATTATTGGGTCCTAATGTTATTGGGCCTAGTCACTATCTTATTTCTGTTAAGTCTTTACAAGATTGGGTCAGACCAGTGGATTGACCCATTAGATATTAAATATCTCCATCTTTGACTTGTAATGATGAAAAAGGAAGGCTGTTAACCAAAAAGTCTGTAGATCATTAATGTGAATGGGATTATAATGCCGTACGTGGCATAAATAAATGGTGGAAAAAAAGGTGACACTGCATGCGATCGGCAGAGATCATCGAGGAGTGGTAATAATCGACAAAGAAGGGTGGCACAAGAACAAGATCCGAGAGTATAACATAGCAAGGAAGTCTTCAAGAAAAAGGTAACTGATAATTTTCTCTCTCTCAAGACACTAGATATTTTATCCTCCATTGTTAACCTTATGATCGCCTGTACTGACTCTCACGCCTGAGCTATCCCCCGACGGTCGAAGCCGTCAAGCTTTTGGTGTTGACTGTGTTTAGTGTGCAAGATCAGGACGTCTTACGTGATTGGGACGTGGCAGAAGATCTTGGCGTTAATAGATATGTTATGCATATATAAGTTCAGTATGTGTCCACAAATTTTGAACCGTTAAAAATTAACGTATGATTTGTTATGAATTTTAAGAGGTGTTGAAAATCGTCCGTTTGTGAATTTTGTATATTTTCTGTTTGGAATTTGGAAAAATTTAAAGCTATAAAGTTGTAGAGAATTCGATTTCGCGTGGAATGGACATAAAATTCGTATTTTTCTAATAAAAATGCTATTTATTATTAATTATTGAAGTTTCAAAAATTAAAATGTTTTTATTAAAAACATGGGTAGGCCCACTTTTGGTTGGTGTAGAAAACATGTGCTGAATTGGTGGGACCCACTAGAGGTGGCTGAAATTTGGTCTTGGTTGGTGGCATGCGTAGAAAATTAATAATAATATTTTATTATTTAGTCTCTTATGGCGTTCTAGCATTTTTCTATAAATAGGCGCTTAAGTTAGAATTGAAAATCACAGTAGAATCAGAGAATTCTTCTTCTATAATCTTGAACGTATTTCTTTCGAGTTTTAGAAAGCTTTGAGCGTAGAAAATAATAAAAGTTTTCTTCAGGAATATCCCCACAATACCAGTTGGAATACTCTTCTTTTCAAGGTAAGGGATGTTATTTTTATTCAATATTCGCTTAAAATAATATTTTCTTCCATACTATGTAGTATGTAAGTAATATTATTTCGTTTTAGATTTCATGGAGTATAGAAGTCAAAACTTTAATCAACTGAGTATAATAAAGAATGGAATAACAAAAGAAATAACCATGTACGCAGGTATTTGATGTATGTGTTATTCCAATGAATAATAAATAACGGAACCGTGTCAGAGGCGTATCACGCATGCCGGACGTGATATTCCAATGAATAATAAAGAATGGAATAACAACGAAATCACCATGCATACTACGGTGCTTGCCATGTATGGAGTTATTCCAATGAATAATAAATAATCTAACCAGTCGAGGCGAAATTACTTGCAAGCGATGATGTTCCAAATGTAATAATAAAGAATGGAATAACAACGAAATCACCACGCATGCAGTATCAGATAAACAAAGTTATTCCAATGAATAATAAATAACGGAACCAGTCCGTGTAAAAGCGCATGAGACGAGGATATTCCAATGTAATAATAAAGACTTTTAACTAGGTCCCAAAGGCGTAAACACACGAACATGATATTCCAAATGTAATAATAAAGAATGGAATAATAGAAGAATTTCACCAAGTATAGGGTATCACAGATATGTGTTATTCTAACAAAATAATAAATAATGGAATAACAGAAGTTCTCTTCATGAATACGAAAGAAATAATACCCCTTACCTTATAGAAGAAACTGGATATAGAAGTAGTGAAGTAGCAGAATACTTTTCTTCTTTCTCTCTATAGTTTCTCTCTCTAGAGTTTCAGTGAATTCAAAAGAAATAATGAAGAAATAAGCTTCTATTTATAGGAGAATGGACTACATAGTAACTAATTCATGAACGGTCCAGATTGATTTACTTTTAATTGGACGGTCCAGATTTAAAGCAAAATCTTTTAAATAAAATATAATATATTCTATTTATAATATAATAAAACGAATAATTTTATAAAAGTATTATGTTTTATATAAAAAGATTTTATTATGCAAAATACTATGTAGGCACTGTGCATAATAAAATATAATATATTTTATGTATAGAATAACTTTATAAAAGTATTCTGCTTTTATATAAAAAGATTTTACTATACAAAATACTATGTATAATAGAATATAATATATTCTATTTATAGAATAACTTTATAAAAGTATTATGTTTTATATAAAAGATTTTCAGGTTTTATTATATTAATAATACTAATAAAACAAAACTTATATATATAATATATATATATATATATATATAACAATCAACAATAATTGAATCAAATAACGTGAGATACTATGCGTGAACCATCGTAGCAATAATTGAACAAAAGCGAGTGACTTCTCTCACGTAAGCATCAATAATCAATACCAGATATCTACTTACGCAACCACACGTATTCACATGCTTTTTACTACCGAAAGTAGTTCAACAAGATAATCGGTGAAAACTTCCGCCGTTATTTTCATAAAAATATTTTTGTCGTTTTCTCAATCCGACAATAATTCCGTTGTGGGGTCCACCAATGATTGTGCCGTCGTACGAATATTCCCTGACATAAAGAATGTTTCCCGACCAATCGAATATAATATAACAACTTGCATACTTTGTAAAATTTATAAATATTACCCACAACTATAATATTATATTAAATAAACACCATAATATTCAAAAAAAAATCGAGAAATTTAAATCTTTATTCGTAAAATTTGGAATTTTTTTGCATATTTTTATAAAAAAAAATTATATGCATATTTTTTTGATGTGGGATTTGATCATTGGTGATGATATCTTATGAGTATGACATTTTTGAATGATTAAATGCATTATGTGGTAAAGCGTAAACAATTGAAATAAATTATTTATAAGTTTAAGAAGTGATTAAAATATTGTTATGATATTAATAATATTAGATTATGAGTGGTTGATAATATTTGGATAAATTTAAAGTCTTTAATATTTATCCTTGTTTTCAGTTGATGAATGTTTATATCATTGTCATCATCGTCGTGTTTATATTATGTTGAAATTCATTTGTGGCCTGTAGTGCATAGATGGACTTGGTATGATTATGAGCTGGGATTATTCGGTATAATCATGACCTTAATGTTACAAATGATGTGGTAAAAGTCCTCATTGGCCCGTAGTGCATTGATGGATAGTTGTTGGCATGATCATGACCATTGATGAATACACGAATATCCTTGGCCCGTAGTGCATGGATAATTTGTGGTCGTGATACTAAAGAATATCTTTGGTCGTAGTGCAGGGGTGATTCGATGATGTGGATTATTTATTAAGCTGAGTCTCAGCAATAAAAGTGATGAAAAACCTTTTAAATTATAGAAGATAGTGGATTTTATGCTCTACTTGACTCTTCTAATGGATTGCTTGTTCCGCTGCAGTTAAACTTGATGTTTGTTATATTTTATCAGTTTAATACTATTAAAGGCTAACGTAAATTATTCTGCATTATCTTAGTCATAATATTTATTACTGGGCTAGTTGAGCTCACCCTTTTGCTTTCATTGTTCTCTTCAAAAAATGAGAACGTGGCCAATGACTAAATCGGGAGCGGAGTACTGATGATATATAAGATTAGTAGTCCTCACTATTCTATGAAATAGTGTGATAATAAATGTATTGAGGACTCCATTTGAGTTGAATAATACTGTCTAGAAGATAATATTCGTTTTAAAAATCTCAATTTATGTTTTATCGTATTTTACACGACAGTTGTATTATTAAGTTGTATTTGAATTTTGTACCATGTATTTGGCGACTCAAGATGGGTGATGTATACCTATTTTGGGGGCGTCACATCATGCCCTTTCGTCAAGAGGACATGTTTGTGGTACCCTATAAACAGTGGCGAAGCCAGAAAATTTTATCAGTTGGATCGAAATTATTACTGAGTTATAAATAATTTGGCGGGGGTTCGAGGGTAGCTCCCCCGAGCCAATTTTTTTAATACTTTATACTTTCGAGTATATATATATATAATATATATATATATATATACTATATTACAACAAAAATATAATGTGTAATAATATATGGTATATATACACTGTATTGACTCATAATTGACTTTTTTAATCACAATTGTTCATAGGTAAGTAATTTATTATTTATTTTTTAAAATAATATAAATTAGATTATTATTTAGTTTAAAATATTATAGAGAGATACATATATTGAGATGATATGAGTCATATGTGGTTTTAATTTGATTGATAAAATTATAAATTTTCAATTTGACCCCGTATAATAAAAAATTTATAAAATTTTAGTGGGGTCAATTTATATATAATACTTAAAAATTTTAAAATTTATCTTACATTATAAAGTAATTTTTTTTCAGTGGGGTCGATTGACCCCACAAAGGTTTATATGGCTTTACCACTACCTATAAATGATTAGCTCAATTATACCATAATGATCAAATTAAAAAATGTAAGTCAAAAGGGGTTCAAATCACAATGCTTACATGACCATCTCCAAATGATAGTGAATTATTATATATACAAATATACCTAACTATCACAAGATACAACGATCTGAATACTTTTGAATATGAACAAAAAAATATAAAAAGCAATAAAAATGAATGAAATCTCAAAAATATAGTTTCTTAAATGATGAAATATTACATAACTGAGGTAGGAGGTGTAAGCACGACAAGAAATGAAGTACGGAATCCGTACCTAAATAAAATACCGAACCCAAATATCACACTGTTAGAACTCTTCAATCCAATATATATAATCACTAAATCAATACAAGACTATTAGTTTGAAGCTTAATCTGATGCTTTTGGAGTTTTTACTACATTTATTAATATCACCAAATCAATACACGATTATTAGTGGGTCAATTTCACTTTTTTAAAGTTTAGTGGGGTAATGCTTATAATATGACAATCACAATGGGGTAAAAGTATCTTTTGCGGTTTAACCTCATATACCTCATATATTAATGTCACATTTCAATTTGGTTTTTAAACTCAACACTTTAAATTGGGCTCAATTAGGTTTAAAAGTCCAAACTTAAATACTTAGAATTTAGTTTGACTCAATTAGTTTTCTTATTTTTATTTTATTTGTATTATCTTACTATTGTTATTATTTATTTCTTAACTTTTCAGACATTACATTACCTCTCCCTTACAAATGATTCCGTACCCGGAATCAAAAGAGAAACAAAAATTTACCTGCCATCAAAGTGGTGAGGATACTATTGTCGAATAGTCTCATCCGTCTCCCAAGTAGTTTCGCACTCCGAATAATTTTTCCACAAGACCTTAATAAATGGGACTGTCTTCCTTCTCATAACCTGTTTTTGACAATCTAAAATTGTCTCAGCTTCTTCTTCACAAATAATATCTTCTCAAATCTTATGTAATGAGTATTGCACAACTGAAGTGGATTATAATTATATTTGTTTAACACTGAAACATGAAAGATACTATGCACAAGAGATAATTGTGGAGTCAAAGCCACCAAATATGCCACATCTTCAACTATTTAAATATTAGTAAGAAATAATATATGAGTTACCAAAACTCTAATGGACTCTTCAATTTTAATTTAATAAATTATTTAATTATCTACTAAAAAAAATTAACTTTCCAAATGAAACAAGGAAGAAAAAAATAATAACTTAACTTTTCCATTTCCATTACACTTTTATAAAATAAAATAAATTAATATTTAATTATTAACAAAAATATGGGTTATTACAGTAACAATGATAAACATATAACAAAAATATTTCTCTTAAAATTCGTTCAATTTAATTATACTCCTCCTATCTTTAAAATATAATTGTCGTGCAAAATACGACAACACATAAACTGTGAGTTTAAATACAAATATTGTCTTCTAGACAATATCCACACTCAAATAAGTTCTCATTACAATTATTGATACACTATTTTTCAAAATAGTGAGGACTACTAAAACAACTTTATAGAACCATCATTCCATACCCCGACTACTTTCCGCTACATTCTCACTTCCTGATAAGAAAAATGGAACAAAAAGGAAAAGAGTGAGCTCAACTAGCCCAGTAAAAAATATTATGACTAAGATAATATAGAACAAATTATCGTTACTCCTCAACAT
Source organism: Panax quinquefolius (assembly GCA_020205615.1). Classification (NCBI taxonomy): domain Eukaryota; kingdom Viridiplantae; phylum Streptophyta; class Magnoliopsida; order Apiales; family Araliaceae; genus Panax; species Panax quinquefolius. Next base: position 175,323,476 of record CM035153.1, read on the forward strand.
GGAAAAATCTGATATAATAGACAACAAGTTTCAGATCAATATTCGCAGCGGAAATAATAATTCATTAGAAGAGTTACGTAGAGAATGAAATCTACTATCTTCTATGATTTTAAAAGTCCATCATTAATATTTTATCCATGTAACATCAATCAATATACATCTTGAATCAAATATTCATCTTTGCACTACAGGCCAAAGATATTCATCAGTTGGTCATGTTTATCTCAACACATGTTCATCTTCGCACTACGGGCCAAAGATATTCATCAGAAAATCATTCATCTTTGCACTACAGGCCAAAGATATTCAGTTATATCATCATTTAAGATTGAGGATGATGAAAAATATTTTAAAGAAAACGAATACAGTGAGACAAAAGAACAAATATTAGGGATTCGTACTTTAGACAATCCAAGTTCAAAAATACTCCATAATAAACCATAGTGGAGTAAAATTCAAGAATGAAGATCAAAACCTGGATACAATAAAAAATAGTACCCATAATAAACATCTTGGACAAAGAATGAAAATTTAATTTTTCTGTAAATAGTGCCGTATACGTGAATAGTAACTCCGACACAAAAAGGTAGAAATTCCACAATAATATTTATATTAATATTTCGACATAATGATATTAGAATAAATAATATCATTTATAAAAAAATAACATCCCTTACCTCAAAATAATTGTACTTCTGGCTGGAATATCAGATATAACGTTGAAGAGAACTTACACCGTATAGCAACACTATTTACGTATATGGCACTATTCACGAATACGACACTATTCACAGAAAAATTAAATTTTCATTCTTTGTCCAAGATGTTTATTATGGATCATACTATTTTTGATTGTATCCATGTTTCGATATTCATTCTTGAATTTTACTCCACTATGGTTTATTATGCAGTATTTTTGAACTTGGATTGTCTAAAGTACGAATCCATAATATTTGTTTTTTTATCTCATTGCATTCGTTTTCTTTAAAATATTTTTCATCATCCTCAGTCTTAAATGATGATATAACTGAATATCTTTGGTCTGTAATGCAAAGATGAATGATTTTCTGATGAATATCTTTGGCCTGTAGTGCAAAGATGAATATTTGATTCAAGATGTATATTGATTGATGTTACAGGGATAAAATATTGATGATGAACTTTTAAAATCATAGAAGATAGTAGATTTCATTCTCTATGGAACTCTTCTAATAAATTGTTATTTTTGCTGTGAATATTGATCTGAAACTTGTTGTCTATTATATCAGATTTTTCCCTGTTAAGGACTAACGATAATTTTTTCTATATTATCTTAGTCATAATATTTTTTACTAGGCTATTTGAGCTCACCCTCTTCATTTTTGTTCCGTTGTTCTTCTCAGGAAGCGAGAATGTAGCGGGAAGTAGTCGAGGTGTGGAATGATGGTTCTAGAAAGTTGTTTTAGTAATCCTCACTATTTTGTAAAATAGTGTATCAATAATTATAATGAGGACTTATTTAAGTGTGAATATTGTCTATAAGACAATATTTGTATTTAAACTCACAGTTTATGTGTTTTCATATTTTGCACTAATAAAGTTGTAGTTGTTTCTGTACCATGTTTTTGGCAACTCAGAATGGCGGGCAAAAATCCATTTGCAGTTTCATATTTTCTATTATACTCAGTTGGTTAAAGTTTTGACTTCTATACTCCATGAAATTAGTAGAATATCCTTGATATTTGCGCTTCATCCAGTATCTTTTCATGGAAATATCCTTTTGAGCATTCTTGAATTTTACTCTACAAAACAGTATCATGTTGACAATTTGGACGTTATTGAATTTTGGATAAATTAATTCTTGAACTTGTTTTATTGGATTCTTATATCACTGTCATCATCCTCATGCTTATATTATATATGTTGAAAGTCATCTGTGGCCAGTTGTGCATAGATGGACTTGGTATGATTATGACTAGGGATTATTCGGTATAATCATGACCGTAATGTTATAAATGATGTGGCAAAAGTCCTCATTGGCCCGTAGTGCATTGATGGACTGTTGTTGGCATAATCATGACCATTGATGAATACACGAATATCTTTGGCCCGTAGTGCATGGATAATTTGTGGTTGTGATACTAATGAATATCCTTGGCCGTAGTGCAGGGATGATATGGATTATTTATTAAGCTGAGTCTCAGCGATAAAAGTGATGAAAAATCTTTTTAAATCATAAAAGATAGTAGATTTTATTCTCTACTTGACTCTTTTTGTGACGCCCCCAAAAATAGGTATACATCACCCATCTTGGGTAGTCAGATACATGGTACAGAATTTAAATACAACTTACTAATATAAGCATCATGTATGTACGACATAAAAGCGTGAGTTTGAATACAAATATTGTCTACTAGAGATCATACAAACTCAAAAGGAGTCCTCATTACAATTACTATCACACTATTTCACGTAATAGTGAGGACTACTAATGCTATCCTCTGGACCATTACTCCGTTCCCAGACTCGTCCCAAATATATTCTCATTTCACGAGAGAACAAAGATTGAAAGAAAGGGTGAGCTCAACTAGCCCAAGAAGAAATATTATGACTAAGATAATGTAGAATAAATTATCATTAGCCTTCAACAACAAAGTTAAACCGATAAAATATAATAAACATCAAGTTTAACTACAAATGGAACCAAAGAATCCATTAAAAGAGTCAAGTAGAAAATAAAATCTACTATCTTTTATGATTTAAAATATTTTTCATCATTTATTATAAATGAGACTCGACTTTAATAAATATTCCACATCATCGAATCACCCCGCGCACTACTACCAAGGATATTCTTTAGTATCGGGACCACAATTATTCATGCACTATGGGCCAAGAATATTTTTGTATTCATTAATGGTCATGATCATGCCAACAACGTCCATCAATGCACTACTGCCCACCGAGGATTTTTACCACATCATTTGTAACATTACTACTACCATGATTACAATCGAATAGTCTCTCGGTCATAATCATACCAAGTCCATCTATGCACTACAAAACAGATGACTTTCAACATAATATAAACATGAGGATGATGACAATGATATAAGAATTCAATAAAAAAAAGTTCAAGAATTAATTTATCTAGAACCAAAACATCCAAACTGTCAACACGATCTCGCTTTATAGAGTAAAATTCAAGAATCTCGAAAGAATATTTCCATGAAAGGATCTTTGGATGAAGCGCAAAAATATAAAGGATATTCCACTAATTTCATGGAGTATAGAAGTCAAAGTTTTAACCAACTAGGTATAATAAAGAATGGAATAACAAAAGAAATCACCATGCATGCTATAGGCCGCATACATGCGAGTTATTCCAACAGAATAATAAATAACGGAACCAGTCCAACAGAAACGCATGCACATGTGATATTCCAACGAATAAATAAAGAATGGAACCAGGTCCCGGCGTAAAACACACGCAGACGAGGATGTTCCAATGAATAATAATAAAGATGGAAGCAGTCCTGTAAAACACATAGCATGGATGTTCCAATGTAATAATAATAAAGATTTTAACCAGTCCCGCAAAAACACATGCATGACAGGATGTTCCAATGTAATAATAGAAAGAATGTCACCAAGTATAGGGTAAACCACGTATACAAAGTTATTCCAATGAATAATAAGCAATGGAATAACAACAGTTCTCTTCAAGAATAAGAAAAAATAACACCCCTTACTTTTGGTAGGAGATTGAATACTGCAGGTAGTGTAGTAACAAAATACTCTTCTTCTTTCTCTCTTATTCTCTCTATACTTTCTCTCTCAATAGCTTGAATGAATTAAATGAAAATAATAAAGCACTAGGCCTCTATTTATAGAAGATTTCTAGCTTAAAGACCGCCATGAAAAAAGGCAAGTGGCTTGACGACCGGTGATGTGAAAAGAAAAGTGGTTTGGCCGCTCAGTAATGTGAAACGACTAGTGGTTCGGCGCTTTGTAATATGAAACGGCAAGTGGTTCGACGTCTAGTAAAGGTAATTACTATTGACGAAGGTAATTACTATTCACAAAGGTAATTACTATCGACGAAGGTAATTACTATTGACGAAGAGACTCTTAGATGATGACATATAGGGCCCCCATAAAATAATCAAACTTACCACAAACGCCCTCATAATGCACTCTTTATATACATCAAGGATTGAATAAATATTACCACAATTCATTTTATTTTAATCAACACATATTTAATCTTTCAACAATTATTAATCATTTATAACTTGTCGTCTCAATTATTGATTTAATACTATAACATATTATACGAGATGATCTTGTGACAATAATTGAATCAATAATATAAGAGATATGATCAAAGAAATTCTTGTAGCAATAATTGAGCATAAATTGAGTGACTTCTCACGTAAGCATCAATAATCAATATCGTGTGCTACTATGCAACTGGCGTACATCGTACTTTTACTACCGGGTAGTTCAACAGTTTTAACGGTAACACCTCTGCCGTTAATTTTATAGAAAGATAATTTTGTCATTTTCTAACTACGACAATACTTCCGTTGTGGGGTCCACTTAATGATTGAGTAGTCGTCTGAATATTCCCCACAAAAAGAATATTCCCACCAAACGAATATTTTATAACAACTTGCTTACTTTGCAAAATTTATAAATATTACCCATAACTATAACATTATATCAAATTTATTCCATAATATTCAAAATAATATTTATAGAAAATTCATCTTTATTTATAAAAGTTTGGGTTTTACAACCTCCCATTCTTATGAAATTTCGCCCTCCGAAATTAGGGGTACGATACTGGTATGTCGAAGAGGTAAGGATACCTTGATTTCATTTCAGATTCTAACTCCCAAGTCATTTCCTCAACATCGTGGTTCCTCCACAAAAACTTTGACTTGAGGTATAACCTTGGGCGTAGAATATGTTCCTTCTTATCCAAGATTTGAATAGAACCCCTTCGAGACGTCAAATCTTCCGTTATTTCGTCCGTTATAACTCAATAATGTGGTTTGGGTCTTTCACATATTTACGTAACATGGATATGTGAAAACGTTATGAACACGAGACATATTTGGCGGTAAAAAGCGAGTCTATAGGCCACGCCTTACTCGATCGAGGATTAAAATGGACCGATGAATCGAGGATTGAGTTTTCCTCTCTTTCCAAATCTTGTAACTCCTTTCCATGGAGCAACTCTTAACAACACATGATCTCCTATATCGAATTCCATGTCCTTTCGATGAAGATCAGCATAACTCTTTTGTCGATTTTGTGAGGTTTTTATACGTTGTCGGATCATTTGAATTTTGTGAGGTTTTTATACGTGGTTGCATAGTAGCACACGGTATTGATTATTGATGCTTACGTGATAAGTCACTCAGTTTTACTCAATTATTGCTACAGTAATTGCTGCATCATATCTCTCATATTATTGATTTGATTATTGTCACAGTATCATCTGCATTATATTATATATTATTAAATCAATAATTGAGACGACAAAGTTATTCATATTATTAAATTGCAATATTTACAATGTCTAGAAGTTCTGTCAAGGAGAGGTTTGGTCATCTAATTGCGCACCAATAAGGAGAAATCCTTATCGGAAAGCCCCCTCTTTCCTGGGAACAACCTGGTTGTTAAATATTGTAAGTTATGATATTAATGATGGATAAGTTTGTGTTGATTAAAAATGAATTTGATAGTTTCATTGTGTTAGGATTATTTATGTTAGTAGAAATCGACATATATTCTGATGATAATTGATGTTTGGAGGTTATATTATTCAATTGGGTATTCGGGACACTTTTTGTGTCGGAGTACTATTCACGAGTTACTATTCATGAGTTACTATTCACGAGTTACTATTCACTCTAATATTGTGCATTCGGGTATTTGGGTACAATATTATTCCATGAGGAGATGTGCTAATTTTTCAGACCGTTGGTTGAATTTATATTAGTAAATCAATATGGATCGTTGATTTAAAGTTTTAATAGTGAATCAGTATGGATCGCTGGTTTAAAGTTTTAATAGTGAATCAGTATGAACCGTTGCTTTAAATTTTAATTTGGACCGTCCGTTTAAAAGTAAATCAATCTAGACCGTTCAGGTATTAGTTACTATTTAATCCATTCTTCTATAAATAGAAGCTCATTCCTTCATTATTTCTTACGAATTCACTGAAACTATAGAGAGACAAATTATAGAGAGAAAGAAGAAGAGTATTCTGCTACTTCACTATTTCTATATCTAGTTCTTTTACGGTAAGGGGTGTTATTCTTTCTTATTCATGAAGAGAACTTCTGTTATTCCATTCTTTATTATTTTGTTGGAATAACCTGTAAAAGTGGCATACCCTATACATAACTTTGTATATGCAGCGTACCTATACTTGGTGAAATCCTTGTGTTATTCCATTCTTATTTATTCTGTTGGAATAACATGTATACGCTGCTTACCCTATACTTGGTGAAATCCTTATGTTATTCCATTCTTTATTATTTTGTTGGAATAACTTTGTGTATGCGGTTTACCCTATACTTGGTGGAATGACTTTGATATCACGGTTTACCAATACTTGGTGATCTTCTTTTGTTATTCCATTCTTTATTATTATGTTGGAATAACTTTGTTTATCTGATGTACTGCATACTTGGTGAAATTCTTTTATTATTCCGTTCTTTATTATTCTTTTCTAATATCCTGCTTGCGGTGAATTTTCACCGACACAGTTCCATATTAATTATTCCGCATTTATTATTCTCATTTAAATATCCTGTCGGTTGTGAATTTTGTGGCGCCCCAAAATAGGTATACACAACACCCATTCTGAGTCGCCAAATACATGGTATGTAAAACAACTACAACTTTATTATTACAACAAGAAACTGCGTGAGTTTGAATACAAATATTATCTTCTGTACAATATCTATACTCAAATAAATCCTCATCACATTATTGATTCATTATTTTACAAAAATAGTGAGGACTACTAAACAACTCTCTCTAGAATCTTCATTCCATACCCCACTAAGTACTTTCGCTACATTCTCGCCTCCCGAGAAGAAAAAATGGAACAACAAGGAAAAGGGTGAACTCAACTAGCCCAATAAAGAATATTATGACTAAGATAATATACAACAAATTATCGTTAGTCTCCAACGAGGAAAAATCGATAGAATACAATAGACAACAAGTTTCGGATCAATATTCGCATTGAAATAATAATTCATAGAAGAGTTACGTAGAGAATGAAATCTACTATAATCTATGAATTTAACGATCCATCATCAATATTTTATCCTGTAACATCAATCAATTTTCATCTCAAATCAAATATTCATCTTTGCACTACTGGCCAAAGATATTCATCAATCGGTCATGTTCATCTCAACACTGTTCATCTTTTGCACTAAAGGCCAAAGATATTCATCGATCGGTCGTATTCATTTAAACACTGCTCATCTTTCTTTGCAATACAGGCCAAAGATATTCTTCAGAAATCATTCATCTTTGCACTACGGGCCAAAGATATTCAATAATATCATCATTTAAGGCGAGGATGATGAAAAATATTTTTAAAGAACGAATCCGAAGGAAACAAAATGACAAGGATTAAGGATTAAGGATTAGTACTTTGTTTTATCCATGTCCAACAATACCTCAAAAATAATCATAGTGGTGTAAAATTCAAGAATGATCAAAACATGGATACAATCAAAGCTAGTATCCAAAGATAGATATTTTGACGAAAAGAAGAAATTTTATTTTTAGATGAATAGTCAGATATCGTGAATAGTCTTGATATCGTGAATAAAGGCTTGATCGTCGTGAATAGTAACTCAGACACACAAAAGATAGAAATTCCACAAAAAAACATTTTCACGCTTCATGAATAGTACTCGTGAATAGTAACTCATGAATAGTAACTCATGAATAAGTAACTCCCGACATGAAAAAAGTTCCAAATTTGATAAAAACCTCGGATCAACATTTCAAAGATAATGATATTGAAGAAATAATATCATTACTGAAAAAAATAATATCCCTTACCTCAAAGAATCGATTACTTGGAAGGAAAGGTCTCAAGTGATCTTTGAATGAAACTTGTCTTTGAATAAAGAACTCTCAAAGTATCTAAATACTCACAAAATACGCTCAATAATATAGAGAGAAGAGAAAAAACTTTGTTTACGGTGTGATTTTCAATTCTAACTTAGCCCTCTATTTATAGGAAAATGTTAGCCGTAAAGAAGCGAGACTTGACTGCTTTACACGATGGCTTTACCTCGCTACTATTGCCACCCACCACATTTGAAATAAAATCCAAACACATTTTTTCACCAACCACAAGTGGGGTCCACTCAATTCTAGAATTTTCCACCAAAATCAATTATAACCTACTACTTTCCTAATCAAACACCTCTTAAAATTTATAACAAATCATTCGTTCATTTTAACGGTTCAAAATTTGTGGACATATACTCAACTTATATATGTATAACATATCCAAAATTATAACGATCCAACGGTCGGATTAAATATTATAACTTACACAATAAAGCTATAATAACACCGATTTAATCTTTTAATACCTCCAATCAGGCAAAATACAAATAAAACATCTCAAAGCATTAATTCCTTCATTAATAACCACATAAATAAATCCATCATTTATATTCATATAAAATAAATATTTCCTTATCATATGAATTAATAATTAATTATTCACAAATAATATTACGAAATCACAATTATGACAACCAGTAGTTCGAGAAAGGGGGGGCTTTCAGATAAGGATTTCTCTCTTACTAAGCGGCGTAATTAGGTGACCAAATCTCTCCTTAGAGCGAACTTTCTAGACATTGCCAATAATGTTATCTAATAATATTATTCAAATAATATGAATTATTGATCGATAATGGGAAATATTTGTGCGATGACAATTATTGAACAACAATAATATAAAATATCAACGCAAATTATTATCAATCAATAAAATAAAATATTGAGCAAGAATCTTGTGAAAATTATTGAGTAGTGCCATCTTACGTGCGAATCAATAATTCAACAATCTTGCTTATCTGGTGTGCTCTTCTGCGACCACGCGTATTCATCGTATTTTAACCACCGGGTATTCCAACGATGATTAATTGGTAATAACTACGCCGTTATTTATAACCACCCAAACTTTATTCGTTTTCTCATCCAATCGCTTTCACATGGGGCCCACACATGGGTCATGCATGTCAGCATTTAATATTCCCGACAAAGATTTGAATATTCCACGACCAAACGAATATTCCCGACGGCGATGAATATTCCACGACCAAACGAATATTCTCGCGGTCACATTTAATATTCCACGACCAAATGAATATTCCCAGAGCAAAAATGAATATTTTATAACCACTTGCTTATTTTGAAATATTTGCATATTTAACCCTTAACTATCCATTAATCAAATCCACCCTTACTATTTCAAAATAATAAATAAAGGAAATTCCTTTTTATTTAAAAAATTTAGGGTCTTCTGACCTCCCTCCTTATGAAATTTCGTCCTCGAAATTGGCGTCACGATACTGGTGTTTCAAAAGATGAGGAGGATACCTCGCTTTCATTTCCGCTTCCAATTCCTGGTCATTTCCTCATAGCATGATTCCTCCACAAAACTTTAACTTGTGGTATGACCTTTCTTGGCGTAGGACGTACTCCTTCCTATCCAAAATCTTGACGGTACCTCCTCATACGTTAAGTCTTGGCTATATCTCGTCGGTTCTAACTCAATGAGCGTGGTTGGGTCGTCCACATATTTACGTAACATCGATCGTGAAAAGCGTTATGAACACGCCGTCATACTTGGCGGTAAAAGCGAGTCTATAGCCACGCGGTTCCTATTCGATCGAGAATTTCAAATGGTTTAATAAATCGAAGGTTTGAGCTTTCCTCACCTCACCGATTCTCGCTTTTGAAATAACAACTTCTTGCACCTCCTTCTTCAAATTCATCACTCGGTGTGTAGCTTGAGCGACTTTAACTTTATCGATTAAAATCGATTATACTCGTATATCATCACGTGGGTACCTAGAGTTTTCATCTCCATCTCTATTATTTGTATATTATCTGAAATGAGTCTTTGACAATATCGTACTCGTGCTTTGTATCGATCTTCTACTCAACACGTCCACCTACCACGTTCGCTTTTCCGGATGGCATGGTCGAGAACATATCTTTGAAATGAGTCTCCTCTTGAGTTCTTGAAGCTCTTACCACATTCCTTGCTCCATTTGAATTTTGTATCTTTATGAGTCACTTCGTTAATGGAATAGCGATTCGAGAATATCCTTGAACGAATCTCAGATAATAACCAACTAAGCCCAGAAAGCTACGTATTTGATTCTTGACTTAGGTTGTTCTCAATTGTGACTCATATCCCAATCTTGGATAACGACGTCACAATGACACCTATCGGTTTACTTATCGCATACGAATATGGCGTCCCTACGAGAGATGCGGCTTAGGTGAATTCCACAAAGGAAGTCACAAGATAAAGGCTCGGTACCAAATTCTATAGTTGAATTTTTAACTCCACGAAGTTCAATAGGAGCCATTCGATACGAGATTTTAGAAATGAGTTTTGTCTGGGGTTCAAATTCGATACAAAATTTAATATCGGGCTTTGGGAGTAAGCGAAAATTCTTCAGAAAATACGTCGGGAAAAATCAATAACAACAAGAATATTATTCAAATCGGCGTGTCTTTATTCAAATCCATAACATGGACTAAGAAAACTTGACATCCGTAATAAGCGATCGACTTCATGGCTTGATATGAAAATGTTTGATTACAATGGTTTGATTGCTTGAATTGAATAACGAGTTTGCTTAGGAATATGAAAACTAACAACCTTACGAAAACAATCAATTTTGGCATGATGAGTAGTTAACCTTAAAATCACATCAAAATAAATATCTCTATAGAAATAAGGTTAACGGTAATGCGATAGTGCCAACTGAATCAAGCAAGATTTTTAAACAACGGATGTAATGAAATTTTCTCTAACGGAGTCTCCATAAATAGGTCAAAGTCTAATTTCTCCGTAGTCAAGTTCAAGCGTTGGCCTGCAAGAAGAGATAAAAAGAATGGGTAGAATCCGGGTATCTAGTAAGGTATAAACTTCGCAAGAATTTATAATTAACTAACCCGTGCTAACTTCGTTCGAAAGTTACTCGCATTTTGACCGGTCACGACAAACGCTCTTCGAAATCGTTGACTTTGACTTTTACGGGACATCCTTTTGAGTCACCATTCCCATTGGGTGGGTTTCGATATCGTCTGATCTCGAGTGATATGTCCTTCTTTTTCCACAATTATAGCATACCTTGGAAGGCTTTGAGCAGTTTGACCTTATATGTCCCTCCTCTCCACATCTCAGTAGCATCTAATCGGCGATCGTTCTCTTCCCTAGAATTTGTTGATGGTCTTTGATCTTTCTTTGCCGACGTCTTCCGTCATCGTTAAATCTTCTCTTTTAGATTGGACATCTCTTTCCATAATATCAACGCGTCGTGCGACTTTTACCCATGCATCACTCATTCTCACTCGTTCGATTATTTCTTCTTTCATTTCGATTCGACTTTATCATCTTATACTACGCCAAAGAGTGCTTACATTCAAGCATCACGTGTCGGGTAACACAAGCTTGAATCGTTGCATCCTTTTGCTCCACATTTGCTGCAATTCTTTAGCACTTCTTCTAACTCATGAATACGATTTTGCAATTCTATATTTCGATCATAAAATACCTCTAATAAACTCTCTTGGTACCTCTTCTTCTCTTCTTCCTCACTCTCAAATTTTACCTCTGCGATTATCTCTAGTGCAACTATCAATTCATCACTCACCACATGGATATCTCTAATTCCTTCTTCACTTTGACATCACATTATCACGGTTGGCGATTAGAGGTGTCTCCACCGATCTCATTCACTCCATTGTTAACGTTCTCGTGACCCATTCTAAAAAACTATCATAAAACAAGGGTTAATTAAATAAATTAACAAATCACATAATACCCTATATATGATGACCAACCAACAAATAAGCTTGGGTAGGACACACTTAGCGAAGGATTTACTCGTCTCTCCCTCTAGTTTTATTCCCCGATCTCATGGAGATCATATCCTAAGCTCGATACCAAGCTGTGGCCCCCCCAAATAGGTATATACAACACCCATTCACGAGTCGCCAAATACATGGTACGTAAACAACTACAACTTTATTATTACAACAAAAAGCTGTGAGTTTGAATACAAATATTATCTTCTACAGACAATATCTATACTCAAATAAATCCTCATCACATTATTGATTCATTATTTTACAAAAATGGTGAGGACTACTAAACAACTCTCTCTAGAATCTTCATTCCATACCCCCACTAGTACTCGCTACATTCTCGCCTCCGAGGAAGAAGAAAAATGGAATAACATGGAAAAGGGTGAGCTCAACTAGCCCGATAAAGAATATTATGACTAAGATAATATACAACAAATTATCGTTAGTCTCCAATGAGGGAAAAATCGATGAGAATACAATAGACAACAAGTTTTGGATCAATATTACGCGGTGAAATAATAATTCATAGAAGAGTTACGTAGAGAATGAAATCTACTATAATCTATGAATTTAACAAATCCATCATCAATATTTTATCCTGTAACATCAATCAATTTTCATCTCAAATCAAATATTCATCTTTTTTACTACTGGCCAAAGATATTCATCAATCGGTCGTGTTCATCTCAACACTGTTCATCTTTGTACTAAAGGCCAAAGATATTCATCGATCGGTCGTGTTCATTTAACACCGCTTCATCTTTGCACTACTGGCCAAAGATATTCTTCAGAAATCATTCATCTTTGCACTGAACAAAGATATTCAATAATATCATCATTTAAGGCGAGGATGATGAAAATATTTTTAAAGAACGAATCCGGTGAAACAAAATGACAAGAATTAAGGATTAAGGATTAAATACTTTGTTTTATCCATGTCAACAATACCTCAAAAATAATCATAGTGGTGTAAAATTCAAGAATGATCAAAACATGGATACAATCAAAGCTAGTATCCGAAATAGATATTTTGAACGAAAAGAAGAAATTTTATTTTTTCGATGAATAATCTTAGTAGATATCGTGAATAGTCAGATATCGTGAATAAATAACTCAAACACCAAAAGATAGAAATTCCACAAAAAAAACATTTTCACGCTTCATGAATAGTACTCGTGAATAAGAACTCGTGAATAGTAACTCATGAATAGTAACTCGTGAATAAGTAACTCATGAATAGTAACCCCGACATGAAAAAGTTCCAAATTTGATAAAAACCTCGATCAACATTTGAAAGATAATGATATTGAAGAAATAATATCATTCTGAAAAAAATAATATCCCTTACCTCGAAAGAATCGATTGCTTGGAAGGAAAGGTCGGAGTGATCTTTGAATGAAACTTATCTTTGAACAATGAACTCTCAAAGTATCTAAATACTCACAAAATACTCTCAATAATATAGAGAGAAGAGAGAAAACTTTGTTTACGGTGTGATTTTCAATTCTAACTTAGCCCTCTATTTATAGGAAAATGTTAGCCCGCCGGCAAAGCGAGACTTGACTTCTTTGCACCGATGGCTTTACTCGCTACTATTGCCACCCACCACATTTGAAATAAAATTCAGCACATTTTTTCACCAACCACAAGTGGGGTCCACTCAATTCTAGAATTTTCCACCAAAATCAATTATAACCCTACTTTCCTAATCAAACACCTCTTAAAATTTATAACAAATCATTCGCTCATTTTTAACGGTTCAAAATTTGTGGACATATACTCAACTTATATATGTATAACATATCCAAAAATTACAACGATCCAACGGTCGGATTAAATATTATAACTCACACAATAAAGCTATAATAACAATCGATTTGATCTTTTAATACCTCCAATCAGATAAAATACAAATAAAACATCTCAAATTAATTCCTTCATTAATAACCACATAAATAAATCCATCATTTATATTCATATAAAATAAATATTTCCTTATCATATGAATCAATAATTAATTATTCACAAATAATATTACGGAATCACAATTATGACCACGGTAGTTCCGAGAGAGGGGGCTTTCAGATAAGGATTTCTCCTTCTTGTAGCCTTGATTAGGTGACCAAACCTCTCCTTGAGCGAACTTTCTAGACATTGCCAATAATGTTATCTAATAATATTATTCAAATAATATGAATTATTGATCGATAATGGGAAATCTTGCGATGACAATTATTGAACAACAATAATATAAAATATCAACGCAAAGAATTATTGAATCAATAAAATAAAATATTGAGCGATAATTCACATGAAAATTATTGAGTAGTGCCATCTTACGTGCGAATCAATAATTCAACAATCTTTGGTAAATCTGGTAATGCTCTTTGTGCGACCACACGTATTCATCGTATTTTAACCAATAGGGTATTCCAACGATCTTAATTTAACAACTACGCCAGTTATTTATAACCACCCAAACTTTGTCGTTTTTCTCATCCAATCGCTTTCCGTTATGGGGCCACATATGGTTTGTAGTGGTAAATACGAATATTCCCCGACAAAGATTTAATATTCCACGACCAAACAAATATTCCCACAAAATGAATATTTTATAACCACTTGCTTATTTTGAAATATTTGCATATTTAACCCTTAACTATCCACATTAATCAAATCCACCCTTACTATTTCAAAATAATAAATAAAGGAAATTCTTTTTTATTTAAAAATTTAGGGTCTTACAACCTCCCTCCTTATGAAATTTCGTCCTCGAAATTGACGTCGTACACAGTGTTTTCAAAAGATGAGGATACCTCGCTTTCATTTCCGTTTCCAATTCCCGGTCATTTCCTCTATAATGATGATTCCTCCACAAAACTTTAACTTGTGGTATGACCTTTCTGCGCGTGGGACATGCTCCTTCCTATCCAAAATCTTGGCAGTTACCTCCTCATCGTTAAGTCTTGGCTATCTCAAATGCGGTTCTAACTTCAATAGCGTAGTTCGGGTCGATCCACATATTTACGTAACATCGATCGTGAAAAGCGTTATGAACACGCGTCGTACTTGGCGGTAAAAGCGAGTCTATAGGCCACGGTTCCTATTCGATCGAGAATTTCAAATGGTTTAATAAATCGAAGGTTTGAGCTTTCCTCACCTCACCGATTCTCGCTTTTGAAATAACAACTTCTTGCACCTCCTTCTTCAAATTCATCACTCGGTGTGTGTGGCTTGAATGACTTTAACTTTATCGATTAAAGTCGATTATACTCGTATATCATCACGTGGGTACCTAGAGTTTTCATCTCCATCTCTATTATTTGTATATTATACTGAAATGAGTCTTTGACAATATCGTACTCATCTTGTATCGATCTTCTACTCAACACGTCGGCTACCACGTTAAACTTTTCGGGATGGCATGGTCGAACATATCTTTGAAATGAGTCTCCTCTTGAGTTCTTGAAGCTCTTACCACATTCCTTGCTCCATTTGAATTTTGTATCTTTATGAGTCAACTCGTTAAATGGAATAGCGATTCGAGAATATCCTTGAACGAATCTCAGATAATAACCAACTAAGCCTGAAAGCTACGTATTTAGATTCTTGACTTAGGTTGCTCTCAACCGTGACTCATATCCCAATCTTGGATAAGACGTCACAATGACACCTATCGGTTTCTTATCGCATACGAATATGGCGTCCCCTACAGAGAAGTCCGGCTTAGTGAATTCCACAAAGGAAGTCATAAGATAAAGGCTCGGTACCAAATTCTATAGTTGAATTTTTAACTCACGAAGTTCAATAGGAGCCATTCGATCTGAGATTTTAGAAATGAGTTTTGTCTTAGGGTTCAAATTCGATACAAAATTTAATATCGGGCTTTGGGAGTAAGCGAGAAATTCTTCGAGAAATACGTCGGGAAAAATCAATAACAACAAGAATATTATTCAAATCGGCGTGTCTTTATTCAAATCCATAACATGGACTAAGAAAACTTGACATCCGTAATAAACGAATGACTTCATGGCTTGATATGAAAATGTTTGATTACAATGGTTTGATTGCTTGAATTGAATAACGGGTTGCTTAGGAATATGAAAACTAACAACCTTACGAAAACAATCAATTTTGGCGTGATGAGTAGTTAACCTTAAAATCACATCAAAAACAAATATCTCTATAGAAATAAGGTTAACGGGTAATGCGATAGTGCTGACTGAATCAAGCAAGATTTTTAAACAACGGATGTAATGAAATTTTCTCTAACGAGTCTCCATAAATAGGTCAAAGTCTAATTTCTCCGTAGTCAAGTTCAAACGTTGAGCGAAAGAAGAGAGATAAAAGAATGGGTAGAGCAGAATTATCTAGTAGTAAGGTATAAACTTCGCAAGAATTTATAATTAACTAACCCGTGCTAACCGTTCGAGTTACTCGCATTTTAATGGGTCACGACAAAACGCTCTTCCGTAAATCGTTGACTTTGACTTTTACGGGACATCCTTTTGAGTCACCATTCCGCCGGATTTGGGTTTCGATATCGTCTGATCTCGAGTGATATGTCCTTCTTTTCCACAATTATAGCATACCTTGGAAGGCTTTGAGCAGTTTGACCTTATATGTCCCTCTCTCCACATCTCGTAGCATCTAACCGGCGATCGTTCTCTTCCCTAGAATTTGTTGATGGTCTTGATGTTTGCTTCTTAAGACGTCTCTTCCCGTCATCGTTAAATCTTCTCTTTTAGATTGGACATCTCTTTCCATAATATCAACGCGTCGTGCGGCTTTTACCCATGCATCACTCATTCTCACTCGTTCGATTATTTCTTCTTTCACTTTCGATTCGACTTTATCATCTTATACTACGCCAAAAGAGTGCTTACATTCAAGCATCACGTATCGGGTAACACAAGCTTGAATCGTTGCATCCTTTTGCTCCACGATTTTCTGCAATTCTTTAGCTTTCTTCTTCTAACTCATGAATACGATTTTGCAATTCTATATTTCGATCATAAAATACCTCTAATAAACTCTCTGAGTACCTCTTCTTCCTCTTCTTCCTCACTCTCAAATTTGTTACCTCTGCGATTATCTAAAAGGTCTGTTATCAATTCATCACTCACCACATGGATATCTCTAATTCCTTCTTCACTTTGACATCACATTATCCTCGTTGGCGATTAGAGGTGTCTCCACGATCTCATTCACTCCATTGTTAACGTTCTCGTGACCCGTTCTTCTAAAAAACTATCATAAAACAAGGGTTAATTAAATAAATTAACAAATCACATAATACCCTATAATATGACCAACCAACAAATAAGCTTAGGTAGGACACCTTGCGGCGAAGGATTTACTCGTCTCTCCCTCTAGTTTTATTCCCAGATCTCCGCCAGGAGATCATATCCCTAAGCTCGATACCAACTGTGGCGCCCCCCAAAATAGGTATATACAACACCCATTCTGAGTAGCCAAATACATGGTACGAAACAACTACAACTTTATTATTACAACAAGAAATCGTGAGTTTGAATACAAATATTATCTTCTAGACAATATCTATACTCAAATAAATCCTCATCACATTATTGATTCATTATTTTACAAAAATGGTGAGGACTACTAAACAACTCTCTCTAGAATCTTCATTCCATACCCCAAGCTAAGTACTCGCATTACATTCTCGCCTCCACGAGAAGAAAAATGGAATAACATGGAAAAGGGTGAGCTCAACTAGCCCGATAAAGAATATTATGACTAAGATAATATACAACAAATTATCGTTAGTCTCCAACGAGGAAAAATCGATAGAATACAATGAGACAACAAGTTTCGGATCAATATTCGCAATGAAATAATAATAATTCATAGAAGAGTTACGTAGAGAATGAAATCTACTATAATCTATGAATTTAACGGTCCATCATCAATATTTTATCCTCAGAACATCAATCAATTTTCATCTCAAATCAAATATTCATCTTTGCACTACGAGCCAAAGATATTCATCAATCGGTCATGTTCATCTCAACACTGCTTCATCTTTGTACTAAAGGCCAAAGATATTCATCGATCGGTCGTATTCATTTAAACACTCGTCTTCTTTGCACTACAGCCAAAGATATTCTTGAAATCATTCATCTTTTGACTACAAAGCCAAAGATATTCAATAATATCATCATTTAAGGCCGAGGATGATGAAAATATTTTTAAAAAACGAATCCGAAGTGAAACAAAATGACAAGAATTAAGGATTAAGGATTAGTACTTTGTTTTATCCATGTCCAACAATACCTCAAAAATAATCATAGTGGTGTAAAATTCAAGAATGATCAAAACATGGATACAATCAAAGCTAGTATCCGATTATAGATATTTTGGACGAAAAGAAGAAATTTTATTTTTCGATGAATAGTCTCGAGTATCGTGAATAGTCTTGATATCGTGAATAGTCTTAGATATCGTGAATAGTAACTCACACCAAAAAGATAGAAATTCCACAAAAAAACATTTTCACACTTCATGAATAGTACTAAGTGAATAAGTAACTCGTGAATAGTAACTCATAAATAGTAACTCGTGAATAGTAACTCATGAATAGTAACCCCACATGAAAAAGTTCCAAATTTGATAAAACCTCGGATCAACATTTCAAAGATAATGATATTGAAGAAATAATATCATTACGAAAAAAATAATATCCCTTACCTCGAAGAATCATTACTTGGAAGGAAAGGTCGGAAGTGATCTTTGAATGAAACTTATCTTGAGCAATGAACTCTCAAAGTATCTAAATACTCACAAAATACGCTCAATAATATAGAGAGAGAAAGAGAGAAAACTTTGTTTCTGGTGTGATTTTCAATTCTAACTTAGCCCTCTATTTATAGGAAAATGTTAGCCCGCCGAAGCAGACTTGACCTGCTACCTGATGGCTTTACCTGCTACTATTGCCACCCACCACATTTGAAATAAAATTCAGCACATTTTTTCACCAACCACAAGTGGGGTCCACTCAATTCTAGAATTTTCCACCAAAATCAATTATAACCCTACTTTCCGAATCAAACACCTCTTAAAATTTATAACAAATCATTCGTTCATTTTTAACGGTTCAAAATTTGTGGACATATACTCAACTTATATATGTATAACATATCCAAAAATTACAACGATCCAACGGTCGGATTAAATATTATAACTCACACAATAAAGCTATAATAACACCGATTTGATCTTTTAATACCTCCAATCCGACAAAATACAAATAAAACATCTCAGCATTAATTCCTTCATTAATAACCACATAAATAAATCCATCATTTATATTCATATAAAATAAATATTTCCTTATCATATGAATCAATAATTAATTATTCACAAATAATATTACAGAATCACAATTATAATGACAACCAAAGTAGTTCCTCAGAAAGAGGGGCTTTCAGATAAGGATTTCTCCTCCTTCTTGGCGCAATTAGGTGACCAAACCTCTCCTTAGAAAGCGAACTTTCTAGACATTGCCAATAATGTTATCTAATAATATTATTCAAATAATATGAATTATTGATCGATAATGGGAAATATCTTTGTGCGGTGACAATTATTGAACAACAATAATATAAAATATCAACGCAACAATTATTGAATCAATAAAATAAAATATTGAGCGATAGAATCTTTGTTAAAATTATTGAGTAGTGCCATCTTACGTGCGAATCAATAATTCAACAATACTTGTCAATCACCGTAATGCCTTCTTGTGCGACCACGCGTATTATTCAGATTTTAACCACCGGGTATTCCAACAAAGATTAATTCAGAACAACTACGCCAGTTATTTATAACCACCCAAACTTTGTCGTTTTCCTCATCCAATCGCTTTCCTCGTTATGGGGCCCACACATGGTCATTGCTGCGTCAGCATGCGAATATTCCTGACGCACGAATATTCCACGACCAAACGAATATTCCCAACGATGCTTAATATTCCACGACCAAACGAATATTCCCCGAAATGAAAATGAATATTTTATAACCACTTGCTTATTTTGAAATATTTGCATATTTAACCCTTAACTATCCACATTAATCAAATCCACCCTTACTATTTCAAAATAATAAATAAAGGAAATTCCTTTTTATTTAAAAAATTTCGGGGTCTTACAAATTTCACCTGACCTGGTTCCATATTTATTATTCCGCATTTATTATTCTGTTTTAATATCCTTGTTTTGTCGCGTTCTGTGGGACACAGTTCCATATTTATTATTACTGTTGGAATAACTGCGTGTCTTATCTATCACATGCCTGGTGATTTATTTTATTATTCCATTATTTATTATACTCAGTTGGTTAATGTTTTAACTTCTATACTCCATGAAATTAGTGGAATATCCTTGATATTTGTGCTTCATCCAGTATCTTTCCATGGAAATATTCTTCTGAGCATTCTTGAATTTTACTCTACAAAGAAGTATCATGTTGATAATTTGGACGTTATTAGTTCCTGAATAAATTAATTAAGTGAACTTGTTTTATTGAATTCTTATATCATTGTCATCATCCTCGTGTTTATATTTATAAAAAGTCATCACGTGGCACATAGTGCGTAGATGGACTTGGTATGATTATGACCGAGGATTATTCTAAGTATAATCATGGCCGTAATGTTACAAATGATATGATAAAAGTCCTCATTGGCCCGTAGTGCATTGATGGACAGTTGTTGGCATGATCATGACCATTGATGAATACACGAATATCCTTGGCCCGTAGTGCATGGATAATTTGTGGTCGTGACCCTAATGAATATCCTTGGCCATAGTGTTGGGATGATGTGGATTATTTATTAAGCTGAGTCTCAGCGATAAAAGTGATGAAAAACTTTTTAAATCATAAAAGATAGTAGATTTTATTCTTTTAATGGATTGCTTATTCCGCTGCAGTTAAACTTGATGTCTATTGTATTTTATCAGTTTAACATTGTTGAAGGCTAATGATAATTTATTCTGTATTATCTTAGTCATAATATTTCTTACTGGGCTAGTTGAGCTCACTCTTTCTTTCACTGTTCTCTTCAAGAAATGAGAATATAGCTGAGACGAGTCGAGAAACGGAGTGATGGTCCAGATGATAACATTAGTAGTCCTCACTATTCTGTTAAATAGTGTGATAATAAATGTAACGAGGACTGAATTTGAGTTTGTATACTGTCTATGAGGACTCCATTGAGAATGGATATTGTCTAGAAGATAGTATTCTTGTTTAAACTCTCAATTTATGTTTTGTCGTATTTTACACGACAGCTGTATAGTTAAGTTTTATTTGTATTTTGTACCATGTATTTGGCGACTCAAGATGGGTGATGTATACCTATTT
Organism: Panax quinquefolius; assembly: GCA_020205615.1. Lineage (NCBI taxonomy): Eukaryota > Viridiplantae > Streptophyta > Magnoliopsida > Apiales > Araliaceae > Panax > Panax quinquefolius. Next base: position 175,345,010 of record CM035153.1, read on the forward strand.
TGGGGGCGTCACATCAATACATTTATTAACACACTATTTCATAGAATAGTGAGGACTACTAATACTATCGTCTGAACCATCACTCCAATCCCCGACTAGTCCCTGCTACGTTCTCATTTCCTGAAGAGAACAATGAAAGTAAAAGGGTGAACTCAACTAGCCCGGTAAGAAATATTATGACTAAGATAATGCAGAATAAATTATCATTAGCCTTCAACGATGTTAAACTGATAAAATACAATAGACATCAAGTTTAACTGCAGCGGAACAAACAATCCATTAAAAGAGTCAAGTAGATAATAAAATCTATTATGTTTTATGATTTAAAAGGTTTTTCATCACTTTTATCGCTGAGACTTAGCTTAATAAATAATCCACATCATCCCTGCACTACGGCCAAGGATATTCATTAGTATCACAACCACAAATTATCCATGCACTACGGGCCAAGGATATTCGTGTATTCATCAATGGTCATGATAATGCCAACAACTCGTCTGTCAATGCACTACAAAGCCAACGAGGACTTTTACTACATCATTTGTAACATTATGGTCATGATTATAACCTAATAATCCTCGGTCATAATCATACCAAGTCCATCTATGCACTACAAAAGCCACAAATGACTTTTCAAACAAAATATAAACATGATGATGATGACGACAATGATATAAGAATTCAATAAAACAAGTTCAAGAATTAATTTATTCAGAACTAATAACGCTCAAATTGTCAACACGATACTTTTCAGTAGAGTAAAATTCAAGAATGCTTAGAAGAATATTTTATGAAAAGATATCGGATGAAGCGCAAATATCAAGGATATTCCACTAATTTCATTGAATAGAAGTCAAAACTTTAACCAACCGAGTATAATAAAGAATTGAATAACAAAAGAAATAACCAGTACGCGATGTAATCAGACCGACAAAAGTTATTCCAATGTATAATAAATAACGGAACCAAAATCATGTAAACGCACGATGATATTCCAATGTAATAATAAATAACGGAACCCGGTCGTAAATTTGCGTAAGTTCCAACAGTAATAATAAATAATCTTAATCAGTCATGCGTAAAAACGCACGGATGTGATGTTCCAAATGTAATAATAAAGAATGGAATAACATAAGAATTTAACCATGTATGCGGTACTTCGCATAGACAGGTTATTCTAACATAATAATAAAGAATGGGATAACAGAAGAATTTTACCATGTATGTGGTACTTCGCATAGACCGGTTATTTCAACACAATGATAAAGAATGGAATAACAGAAGAATTTCACTAAGTATAGAGTGGACCGCGTATACAGGTTATTCCAATAGAATAAAAAAATGGAATAACAGAAGTTCTCTTCATGAATACGAAAGAAATAATACCCCTTACCTTAGAACAACTGGATATAGGAGTAGTGAAGTAGTAGAATACTTTTCTTCTTTCTCTTTATAGTTTCTATCTCTAGAGTTTTAGTGAATTCGTAAGAAATAATGAAGGAATGAGCTTATTTATAGGAGAATGGATGGTGAATAGTAACTAATTCTGAACAGTCCAGATTGATTTACTTTTAAACGGACTGTCCAGATTGGTTTACAATAAAATATTCTAATAAAACAAAATCTTATAAATAAATATAATATATTCTATTTATAATCTAATAAAACGAATAACTTTATAAAAGTATTACATTTTATATAAAAAAAGATTTTACTATGCAAACACTATACGCAGTAATACTATGCATAATAAAATATAATATATTCTATTTATAGTCTAATAAAACGAATAACTTTATAAAAGTATTTTGTTTTATAAAAAAGATTTTACTACTCAAAATACTACTCAAAATAACTTTATAAAATTATTCTATTTTATATGAAAAGCTTTTCTATTTTATTAAATTAATAATACTAATAAAACAAAACTTCATCATCATTATTATAATTCACACTATTAATCGACCAATTGTCGTTCTGTGGAAAGAGGGGCTTTCAATAAGGATTTCTCCTATTAGCGGCCAAGATTAGGTGACCAAACCTCTTCTTGGCAGAACTTTTAGACATCGTTAATATTGCAAATAATAATATTAATAACTTCGTCGTCTCAATTATTGATTTAATAATATATAAAATATCGACAATAATTGAATCAATTAACGTGAGATACTATGCAACAATTACTGAAGCAATAATTGAACAAAATTGATGAATTCTCACGTAATCATCAATAATCAATACCGTATTGCTCTTATCTTTGTGGCGCCCCAAAATAGGTATATATCACCCATCTTGAGTCGCCAGATACATGGTACAGAATACAAATACAATCTTTAATATACAATAAGAGAGCTGTGAGTTTTAATACAAATATTGTTTTCTAGACAATATCCACTCTCAGAATAAGTCATCATTACATTTATTGTTACACTATTTAACAGAATATTGAGGACTACTAATGCTATCATCTGGACTGTCAAACCGTTCCCTGACTCGTCCGAGCTACATTCTCATTTCCTGAAGAGAACAGTGAAGGAAAGGGTGAGTTCAACTAGCTCAGTAAGAAATATTATGACTAAGATAATGCAGAATAAATTATCATTAGTCTTCAACAATGTTAAACTGATAAAATAAAGTTTAACTGCAGCGGAACAAGCAATCCATTAATGGAGTCAAGTAGAGAATAAAATCTACTGTGACACCCCCAAATCTGGGTACTTCGATTCCACGGGATTTGGTGTTCACTGTACAAATATCATCTATCTATCTACCCATAATAAATGCAAACCATGCAATAGATAGAAATAAAAATCTTCCCCTTATAAGGTTACAACATCTAAATCATAAACATAATCCCAGGTTGAACTAACCTTAAACATCAGTGCAAAAATATAAACAATAAGTCTTAAACAACATCATTAACTCAAGTCTAATATAAATACATAATCAAATAAAATAACAAGTCTTCAACACTAGCTAACTTTGCCCTTGCCTTTACTATTGGAAGGTTCGTCAGTTCTTTCGTTCTTAACCGTAATGTTATTATAAAGCAAGAGTGAGCACTATTGCCCACAAGTATAACAATGAAATAATAGTATAATAACATGCGAGTGAATCAAAGACATCTGAATAAAAGCTCAACTTTTGAATCAAGAATGAATAACAAGAATCAAAAGAATTCTGAGGGTCATAAGACCTGGAACTATATCCTAGGTTAACAAGGGTTATAATTGAAACCTTTAACAGTCATAAGACTATGGACCTTTCTACTCGTACTTAAGGGGATCGGGCCTTAGTACAATACAGTGCACAATATCTTAACGCTAACGTAAGTAAATCCCTTTGCGGGGTTGTTCATCTCGGTTTGACATTCGAGTCCGCACTAAAGGAAGTTTGGTTTGGATAATTCATCAAGGTTCGGAAATTTAGAACGCTCGTCAACTATGGACTAGTCGAATCAATAAGGGTTATTTAGTCTAATAAGGTTCAATAATAATGATATTCAAATTGAATAATAATCTCGGGAAGTATACAATAGGACAATTATTGTATAACCGATCATGCTTTGAAAAGATAATCAATCTTTAATATAACATTTGAACATGAATAATAATAATGATAATTTACTCGAGGTAATTAATAAACTTGAACAATAATGACAAGTAGGGTTAGGAAACTTGTCTCGTCGTAGCTAAACGATTACTACTTAGTTCACCACAAATCCTACACACATACCATATGTATTCACGACATTCATTAGTTACATTTTCACTTAATTATTTAAAATAAACTCCACTTTATTTAACAAATCATTACCCTTCTAATTTAATTACTTAATTAAATTTGAATATTTTCATTCTCTTACTATTATTACACTTTCGAATAAATTATTTCATAATAATTTCCATCGAATATTTATTTTATTCTATAAATATCTCAATTAAAATATTTACTTTATTTTATAAATATTTTAATAATAATTTTCAATAGAATATTTATTTTATTCCATAAATATCTCAATTAAAATATTTAATTTATTTTATAAATATTCTAATAATAATTTTTATCGAATATTTATTTTATTCCATAATATCTCAATTAAAATATTTAATTTATTTTATAAATATTTTAATAATAATTTTCATCGAATATTTATTTTATTCCATAAATATCTCAATTAAAATATTTAATTTATTTTATAAATATTTTAATAATAATTTTCATCGAATATTTATTTTATTCCATAAATATCTCAATTAAAATATTTAATTTATTTTATAAATATTTTAATAATAATTTTCATTAAATAAATTTTTTTTTTTAATTTTTTAATTTTTTTTTTTAGCGATCGAGTGGGGTAATTTAGTTTAGTAACGCTATGCACGAAGCAAGTTACCAGTGTTCATTTTCTGCTAGTTTACTAGCTTCTGCGATTCATGAACATAACAAGGCCAAATTAGGCCAAAATCAATCACACGTAAAATTATACATGAATATGGCCATAACGTCCAATTAGTTATTTTTACACGAATTTAGACTTACCCAATCATTGTAATACATATATAATCATTACTTAACCCATCTAGCATGATTTTTAACAAGTTACAACACATAATTTGCAAAATCAATACATTTACTTTCAACGTTTCTTGATGTTCTTGAAGGTTTTGAAAATAAAACATGAAAATTATCACTACTGGATTCGATTATAACACCAATCCGTTTATTTAAACTTTGGTCTCTTCAGATCAACATGCATAATAATATACGAGTGTAAAATTTAGGGATAACATACGATCAATACATAAAATATCACGTATAAGGCCATAAGGCCAAAACCCATACTCTGTAAATTTTGAAATAGCAATTCATAGTATTATGAAACTGATGACATGATAATTCACATAATATATATATAATCAAATACGATTTGATACATCTTAACCCATATATAAACTCATAATCAAATCCTTTCTCAATTACGAGATTTTACAAAATGTATGGAAGCCGTTTTTATAAAAACTAATGACGTGAAATTTAGAATTTGGGAAGAGGAGATTACCACGAGAATAAGTATAGATTAGTAGGGAATAATTTCTTCTCAACTCTTCTTCAATCAAAATTCTTTCTCAACACTTCTCAATCTCTCTTTGAAACTCTCTCTGCTTTCTACTTTTCAGAGTTAGGAAAAATGAAGAAAGAAAAGAAGGCGTATGATATAATAAGAGAATCGCGCGATTGAAAGTGGTCGAGTTAACCCAATAATGGATAATCGTTCCAACTCCCCATAGGGCCTTGTTTGGCTAAGAAATAGATTTAAAAACATTTAATTTAATAAAACTTTATCATATAGTTTTATTAATGTCACACTCTTCATAAAATAAATCAATATCTTATTTAATTTATTTTAAATAAAATATAATAATTTCTCATAATTTAACATAGTCACATTATTAATTTTCTCATTAATAAATAATGTCAAATTATTAACTCTCTAATTAATAATTAAATTAATTAAATAACATCATGCTTAATTAAATATTTCATTTAATTCGATAAGCTCACATAATTACCTATTTGAATAATAACTATTCTCTACATTAATTTAATAAATGTAACACATAATTAAATTAATCTACCACAATTGCATCAAATAATTATTTAATCCAATAATTAAATCATCGAAAAATATTTATTTAATTCAATAAATATTAAAATTAATTTTCAAAAATCTTGTTCGTCACATCTACTATCTTTTATGATTTAAAAAGTTTTTCATCACTTTTATCGCTAAGACTCAGCTTAATAAATAATCCACATCATCAAATCATCCCTGCACTACAGGCCAAGGATATTATTTAGTATCATGACCACGAATTATCCATGCACTACGGGCCAAAGATAATCGTATTTTCATCAACGGTCCTGATCATGCCATAAAATAATTCATCTTTGCTCCCTTGGCCAAAGAGAATCCATAGTCATAATTATACCAAAAACTGTCCATCAATGCATTACGGGCCAATGAGGACTTTTTCCACTTCATTTGTAACATTACGGTCATGATTATACCAATAATCCTTGGTCATAATCATACCAAGTCCATCTATGCACTACTGAGCCCCAAAAATGACTTTCAACAAAATATAAACATGAGGATGATGACAATGATATAAGAATTCAATAAAACAAGTTTAAGAATTAAATTATTCAGAACTAATAACGTCCAAATTGTCAACATGATACTTCTTTGTAGAGTAAAATTCAAGAATGCTCGGAAGAATATTTTCATGAAAAGATCTTCGGATGAAGCGCAAATATCGAGGATATTCCACTAATTTCATGGAGTATAAAGTCAAAACTTTAATCAATCGAGTATAATGAAGAATGGAATAACAAAAGAAAATCACCATGCATGCGGTACTTCCCATAGACAGGTTATTCCAACAGAATAATAAATAACAGAACCAGGTCAGGCGTAATACGCACCGACAAGATATTCTAACAGAATAATAAAGAATGGAATAACAACAGAAATCACCATGCATGCGGTACTTGGCATAGGCAGTTATTCAAATGTAATAATAAATAACGGAACCGTGTCAAAGAAATTCATGCCAAATACGATGTTCCAACAGAATAATAAAGAATGGAATAACAAAAGAATTTCACCAAGTATAGGTGTAGGCCATTATACGAGTTATTCCAATGAATAATAAATAACGGAACCAGTCCGTCGTAAAAGCGCATGCATGTGATATTCAACGAGAATAATAAAGATTTTAACCAGGTCACGGCGTAAGCCTACGAACATGATATTCCAATGTAATAATAAAGAATGGAATAATGAAAAGAATTTCACCAAGTATAGGGTAAACCATGCATATCAAAGTTATTCCAATGAAATAAAAAATAATGGAATAACGAAGTTCTCTTCATGAATACTGAAAGAAATAATACCCCTTATGTGACGCCCCAAAAATAGGTATACATCACCCATCTTGAGTAGCGGATATATACGATACGTAATACAAATACAATCTTTAATATACAACAAGAGAGAGTTGTGAGTTTTAATACAAATATTGTCTTCTAGAAATATCCACTCTCAAAATAAGTCCTCGTTACATTTATTGTCACACTATTTAATGAATAAGTGAGGACTACTAATGCTATCATCTGAATCATCAATCCGTTCCCGATTAAGTCTAGCTATATTCTCATTTCACGAAGAGAATGGTGAAGGAAAGGGTGAGCTCAACTAGTCCAGTAAGAAATATTATGACTAACATAATGCAGAATAAATTATCGTTAGTCTTCAACAATGTTAAACTCATAAAATACAATAGACATCAAGTTTAACTGCAGTGGAACAAGCAATCCATTAAAAGAGTCAGAGAGAATAAAATCTACTATCTTTTATGATTTAAAATTTTTTTCATCACTTTTATCGCTGAGACTCAGTTTAATAAATAATCCACATCATCAAATCATCCCTGCACTACAGGCCAAGGATATTATTTAGATCCACATCATCCCTGCACTACGGCCAAGGATATTCATTAGTATCACGACCACAAATTATCCATGCACTACGGGCCAAGGATATTCGTGTATTCATCAATGGTCAAGATCATGCCAACAACTGTTCATCAATGCACTGCGGGCCAATAAAGACTTTACCACATCATTTGTAACATTACGGTCATGATTATACCCCGATAATCCTCAGTCATAATCATACCAAGTCCATCTATGCACTACGAAATACATATGACTTTTAACATAATATAAACATGAGGATGATAACAATGACATAATAATTCAATAAAACAAGTTCAAGAATTTATTTATCCAGGAACCAATAACGTCCAAATTGTCAACATGATACTTCTTTGTAGAGTAAAATTCAAGAATGCTCGTAAAAATATTTTCATGAAAAGATATCTTTGGATGAAGCGCTTGAAATATCGAGGATATTCCACTAATTTCATGGAGTGTAGAAGTCAAAACTTTAATCAACTGAGTATAATAAAGAATGGAATAACAAAAAGAAATCACCGTGCATGCGGTACTTCGCATAGACAGGTTATTCCAACAGAATAATAAATAACGGAACCGGTCGGGCGTGTACGCACCGGCGGGATATTCAACGAGAATAATAAAGAATGGAATAACAACGAAATCACCATGCATGCGGTACTTGCCACATGAGGCGAGTTATTCCAATAGAATAATAAATAACGGAACTAGGTCAGGCAAAATTCGCACCGACATGATGTTCCAACAGAATAATAAAGAATGGAATAACAGAAGAATTTCACCAAGTATAGGGTAGACCGCGTATACAGGTTATTCCAACAGAATAATAAATAATGGAATAACAGAAGTTTTCTTCATGAATACGAAAGAAATAATACCTCTTACGAGTACAACAAATAATATCCCTTACCTTATAGAAGAAACTGGATATAGAAGTAGTGAAGCAGCAGAAAACTTTTCTTCTTTCTCTCTATAGTTTCTCTCTCTAGAGTTTTAGTGAATTCGTAAGAAATAATAAAGGAATGAGCTTCTATTTATAGAAGAATGGATAGCATAGTAACTAATTCATGAACGGTCCAGATTAATTTACTTTTAATCGGACGGTCCAGATTTAAAGCAAAATCTTTTAAATAAAATATAATATATTTTATTTATAATCTAATAAAACGAATAACTTTATAAAAGTATTCTGTTTTATATAAAAAGATTTTAGTATGCAAAACACTATGCATACACTATGCAACACTATGCATAATAAAATATAATATATTCTATTTATAGAATAACTTTATAAAAGTATTTTGTTTTATATAAAAAGCTTTTACATTTTATTACATTAATAATACTAATAAAGCAAAACTCATATATATATATAATATATATATATATATATATATATATATATATATACAATAAACAATAATTGAATCCAATAACATGAGATCTTATCACGTAACTTCTTTGTAGAAATAATTGAACAAAACTGAGTGACTTCTCACGTAAGCATTAATAATTAATACCGTGTACTACTATGCAACCACGTGTATTACTGTACTTTTACTACCGGGTAGTTCAATAGTTTTAACGGTAAAACTTCTGCCGTTATTTTTATAAAAATATTTTTGTCGTTTTCTCATTCCGACAATAATTCCGTTGTGGGGTCCACCAATGATTGTGTCGTCCTACGAATATTCCCTGTTAAAACGAATATTCTTCGACCAATCGAATATTATATAACAACTTGCATACTTTACAAAATTTATAAATACTACCCACAACTATAACATTATCTCAAATTCACACCATAATATTAAAAAAAATATTTTGAGAAAATTAAATCTTTATTCGTAAAATTTGGGATTTTACAATCTCCCCTCCTTATGAAATTTTTCCCTCGAAATTTACGTACGTACCTGGTATGCTAAACAGATGAGGACACTTCGTCATATTCTAACTCTTGAGGTATAACCTTTAAGCGTAAAATATATTCCAAGATTTTAATAGGTACATCTTCACATGTTAAATTATTCGCTTATATCTCGTCCGGTTCTAAATCAATAATGTGGTTCGGGTCGTCCACATATTTACGTAACATCGATACGTGAAAAATGTTATGAACACGCGACATACTTGGCGGTAAAACGAGTCTATAAGCCACAGTTCTACTTGATCGAGGATTTCAAATGGACCAATTAAATTGAGGGTTGACATTTCCTCTCTTCATCAATTCTTACTTCTAGAATAACGCCCTCTTGAACCTTCTTTTTTCACATTCATCAGCTTTGGGTGTGTAGTTTGAGTGGCTTTAACTTTATCGATTAAAGTCGATTCTACTTGTATATTCGTTATCTTCACGTAGGTTCGTATATTCACACTCATAAACATATACGATCTTCTACTCAACGCGTCAGCTACCACGTTCGCTCTTCCACGATGGTATTGAATGGTACGATCGTAATCTTTAACAACTCGAGCCAATGTCTTTGGCGCATGTTACGTTCGTTTTGGATGAAGAAAATATTTGAGGGTTTAAGAAATGGGTTTTGTACTGGGGTCAATACAAAATTCGATTTCACGCACTAGGGGTAGGCTAAGAAGTTTTCAAGAATACGTCAGAAAATTTATTAACAATAGAAATATCATTCACAACTGTGACTCTCATCCAAGACTTGAATAACACGTCACATTGATACCTATCAACTTGCCATCGTTATTCACAACATCCCCTGCGAAAAGTCTAGCTTTGGTGCATTCCACACAAGGAAATCAAAAACGAAAGGACCGTGGCTCTTTACTTATGGCTTAATATGACAATGATTGACTTTAGTGGTTAGGTTACTTGAATTCGCATAACAGGTTGGTTAGGAATATGAAAGCTAACAACCTTACTAAAAGTATGATGAATAGTTAACCAATCGATTCCTAAAATCACATCAAAGGTAAGTATTTTCAAAGAGATAAGATCGACAGGTAACGTGAAAGTGTTGATTTGAATCAAACAAGATTTATAAATAGTGGAGGTAACGAAGGTTTCTCCCAACTGAGTTTCAACAGATAAATCAAAGTCTAACTTCTCCGGAGTTAAATTCAAACATTGAACACAACTAGGTGAAATGAAAGAGTGAGTAGACCCAGATTATCAACACGGTATAGACTTATGAAAAGTTTATAATTAATTTACCCATGATAATTTTATTCGGGTTCCTCGTCACGAAAAAAAACTCTCTTAAACTCTAGGCTTTGGCTTATGCGGAACATCCTTTGGCATCACCATCGCAGCTGGACTTGACTTCACCATACGATAAAATAGAGCTATGTGACCTTCTCTTCCGCAATTAAAATAAGCTTTGGATTCTTGCGTCTGCTTTGGACGGATGTGTCCTCCCCATGCAAGCATTTGAAACATCTGACCGGTGGTCGCTTCTTCTTCCTTTGAAGCGGGTCTTTGGTCTTCGCTGCGTTCCATCATTATTGAACCTTCTCTTCTTAAAATTTTCACTTCTATTATCTTGGCCATGATTACCACCGAAGTGGTTACCATTCATGGTATGATAATTTCCCCCACGATGATTATCATTGTTCCGATGACCGTTGCAACCGGTACGATTATTATCATGTTGTTGGTCGTTGCCTTTTGGTTATGCTGACAAATTATCGCGCTCTAATAACTGAGCCCTATTCACAACATCTGAATATAAACAAAGTTTATGAGAAATGAGGTATTGACGTATATTGGGTTTCAAACCTCTTAGAAACATTAGCGTCATTCGCTCCTCATTATCGACCAAATGGGATGCAAACCGAGATAACTCGACAAACTTAGCCTCGTACTGCGACACGGTCATATTGTTTTGCTCCAGCTTGATGAACTCCACCTCCTTCATGTGACGAATACTTTCGGAAAAGTACTTGTCATTGAACAGCTTTTAGAACTTCTCCCAAGACATCTTGAGTGTGTCAGGCTGGGTATGTTTTACATATTCCCACCAATGATCTGCTTCTTCACGCAACATAAAGGTGGCGAATGGAACTTTTTGAGCATTCCAAGACATCAAATATCTTGGTGATCTGCTTAATCCACGTCTCTGCCTTAAGTGGGTCTAGCTTTCCCAAAAACTCCGGTGGTCCCTGCTCCTTGAACTGCTTAGCGGTGACCAACCGTGGGTTACCATTGTTTCCCCCTGCATTATGAATAGGAGTCTCTCTCGTTTGGTGTTGCATGTATTCTAAAAAGCTCCTAAACGTACCATCATTCGTCATTTAATCATTGTTGTTGTTTACAGGAGGGTTATCACCTTCCTGTTACACATTATCCTGATTATTGATCTGTGGAGACTCAACGGTCTCCTGTACTCCATTGCTATTCTCAACATTTTCGGATGCCATTTTCAGATACTGCCACAAAACAAGGGTTAATTAACATATCACATATTATCCCTATACTCGACCAACCAATTAAATACCAAATAAACTTAGGTAGGTCATACTAGCGAAAGGAATTATTGTCTCTCCCTTCCTAGTTCTTGTTTCACATCTCGGCCAGGATCATATCTCTAAGCTTTGATACCAACTGTGGCGCCCCAAAAATAGGTATACATCACTCATCTTGAGTGCCAGATACATGGTATGTAATACAAATACAATCTTTAATATATACAAAAAAGAGTCATGAGTTTTAATACTGAATATTATCTTCTAGACAATATCCACTCTCGAGAATAAGTCCTCGTTACATTTATTGTCACACTATTTAATGTAATAGAGAGGACTACTAATGCTATCATCCGGATCATCAATTCGCTTCCGACTCGTCCAAATATATTTCTCATTTCTGAAGAGAATAAAGGAAGGAAAGGGTGAGCTCAACTAGCCCAAAGAAGAAATATTATGACTAAGATAATCTGAGAATAAATTATCATTAGTCTTCAACAATGTTAAACTCATAAAATACAATAGACATCAAGTTTAATCTGCGATTGGAACAAGCAATCCGTTAAAAGAGTCAAGTAGAGAATAAAATCTACTATCTTTTATGATTTAAAAAGTTTTTCATCACTTTTATCGCTGAGACTCATCATCAAATAATCAACATCATCAAATCAAAACTTTAATCAACTGAGTATAATAAAGAATGGAATAACAAAAGAAATCACCATGCATGCGATTGTTGATGTATTGTGTTATTCAACGAGAATAATAAATAATCGGAACCAAAGTCGAGCGTAATACATGACCGGCGTGATATTCCAACGAATAATAAAGAATGGAATAACAACGAAATCACCATGCATGCGGTACTTGGCGTAGAGCGAGTTATTCCATAGAATAATAAATAATCGGAACCAGTCAAAGTAAAATTAAATTACCAAGCATGATGTTCCAACCGAATAATAAAAAGACCGAAAATGAAGAATTTCACCAAATATAGGGTACACCGCTTATACAGGTTATTCCAACAGAATAATAAATAACGGAACAAGGTCCGACGTAAAACGCATGCATGCGAGGATATTCCAAATGAATAATAAAGATTTTAACCCAGTCCCATGGCGAACGCATGACGAGATATTCTAACGTAATAATAAAGAATGGAATAACGTAAGAATTTCACCAAGTATAGGGTGATCAGCGTATACGAGGTTATTCCAATGAATAATAAATAATGGAATAACGGAAGTTCTCTTCATGAATACGAAAGAAATAATACCCCTTACAAGTACAACAAATAATATCCCTTACCTTATATAAGAAACTGGATATAGAAGTAGTGAAGTAGCGAAAAACTTTTCTTCTTTCTTTCTATAGTTTCTCTCTCAGAGTTTCAATGAATTAAATAAAATAAATAATCCACATCCTCAAATCATCCATGCACTCTTGGTATATTGTTTAAATCATCAATGGTCGCGACTATACCTAATAATCCTGGTCATAATCATACCATGTCCATCTGGTAAGCAAAGATATACAATAATAAAACTAATAAATAACAATCCATCTTTGCACGTAAGCGAAAAGATATATAATTCATTGATAAACAACAGTCCATCTTCGCACGTAAGCCAAAGATAACTTTCATCACCATAAAGCGTGATGTTTGAATAAGCATTAATCAAAATATTATCTTTACTTTAGATATTATACAAACTCGAAAATAGTCCTCATTACAACTATTATCACATTATTTCACGAGAATAGTGAGGACTACTAATCTATCCTGAACTCAACCATTACTCACACTTTTCAGGCTAGTCCCATTACTCTCGTTCCCCGACTATGTTCTCTCATTTCACGAAGAAACGATGAAAGAAAAGGTGAGCTCAACTAGCCCGATGAAATATTATGACTAAGATAATGCGAGAATAAATTATCATTAGCCTTGACGATGTTAAAGCGATAAAATACAATAGAACAACCCGTTTTAGCTGCGGTGAATATCGATCCATTAAAAATCAGTAGAGAATAAAATCTACTATCTTTTAGGTTTTAAAGGTTTTCATCAATTTTTTTATCATTGAGACTCGAACTTAATAAATAAACCACCATATCTAATCATCCACATACCACGGTCGAGGATTTTCATCAAATTATCAATGGTCATGACTATCTTAGAATCACCCACGGTCATAATCATACAAAAAACTATCCATCAACGCATTCTGAGCCCTTTTGAGGACTTTTATCACATCATTTATAACAAGCCGTGATTATCTTAGAATGATCCACAGTCATAATCATACTAAGTTCATCTATGCACGCGTAAAGCGAAGATAACATAATATATCATGAGGATGATGACAATGACATAATAATTCAATAAAACAAGTTCAAAAATTATTTTATCCGAGAATTAATAACGTCAAATTGTCGACAAGAATCTTGTTTTGTAGAGTAAAATTCAAGAATGATCGGAAGAATATTTCCATGAAAAGATCTTTGGATGAAACGCTTGAATATCGAGGATATTCTACTAATTTCATGGAGTATAGAAGTCAAAGTTTTAACTTATTTGGGTATAATAAAGAATGGAATAACAAAAGAAATCACCGTGCGTGCGGTGCTTGGCATAGAGCAGGTTATTCAACGAATAATAATAATAACGGAACGGTCGGTGAAATTCACATGCAAGCGGGATGATCAACGAGAATAATAAATCTTTGAATAATAAACAATGGAACCGGTCAGGTGTAAAACACACGAGAGCAGGATATTCAACGAGAATAATAAATGCGAATAATAAACAATGGAACCGAGTGCGGGTGTAAAACACACGAGACGGGATATTCAGCAATAATAATAAAGAATGGAATAACGAAGAAGATCACCAAGTATAGGGGATTAAGCGTATCTGAGTTATTCAAACAGAATAAATAAGGATGGAATAACATAAGGATTTCACCAGTATAGGGTATCTGCGTATCTGAGGTTATGTATAGGGTATACCACTTTTACGAGTTATTCAGCGAAATAATAATGAATGGAATAACGAGAGTTCTCTTCGTGAATACAAAAGAATAATATCCCTTACGAATACAACAAATAATACCCCTTCTTAGTAAAAAGACCTTTGGATATCAAAGTAGTGAAGTACGAATACTCTTCTTCTTTCTCTCCATAGATTTTCTCTCTATAAACTTCTCTCTATAATTTCTCTCTCTAGAGTTTGATGAATTAGTAAGAAAATAATGAAGGAATGAGCTTATTTATAGGAAAATAGAATGCATAGTAATTAATCCATGAGCGGTCCAGTTGATTTACTTTAATCGGCGGTCCATATTTAAAAAAAATCTTTTAAATAAAATATAATATATTCTATTTATATAAAAACATTTTACTATGCAAACATTATGCGACCTTATACAAAACATTATGCAAAACACTATGCATAAATAAAATATAATATATTATTTATAGAATAACTTTAATAAAGTATTACATTTTATATAAAAAAGATGTTTACATTTTATTACGTTAATAATCTGAATAAAACAAAAGCGTCATTATCATTATAATAATTCATATTATTAATCGTGATGATAATGGAATCAAACCGGTGACTTCTCACATAAGCATCGATAATCAATCTGGTGTGTTCTTATGCGACCACCACGTATTCTTTGTACTTTTACTTCTACTACAGAGTAGTTCAACGATGTCAGCGGTAAAACTTAAATCGTTATTTCATAAAAAATATTTTTTATCGTTTTCTCGATCAAATAATAATTAATTACATTGTGGGGTCCACCAATGATTGAGTAGTTATATGCGAATATTCCTGCTAAATAGGATATTCCCAGACCAATCGAATATAATATAACCACTTGCATACTTTGCAAAATTTATAAATACTACCCACAACTATAATATTATCTCAAATTCACACCATAATATTAAAAATTATTTAACAAAATTTAAATCTTTATTGATAAAATCTGGGGTCTCACAATCTCCCTCCTTATGGAATTTAAGCCCTCGAAATTAGGAGTGCGTACACAGTATGATAAAGATATGAGGATACCTTGAATACCTTTATCGTTGAAAACATTAAATTCATCTTTCTTGATCCGGCGAAGATATTCATTAACAATTCATCTTTTTTCTGGTACGGGCCAAAGATATACAACAATAAAACCAATAATCTTTGAGGCCTTTGACTTAATAGTATCACGACCACGAATTATCCATTTACACTGGGCGAGGATATTAGTGTTTTTTCAATCTGATCGTGATTATCTTAGAATAATCCTTGGTCGTAATCATACCAAGTCTATCATACTTCTACTGACGAAGATGACTTTTACCACATCCAAGTGAATTAATATTTCATTCTTTGAGACTCATTTCGATAATTAATTCATATCATCGAATCATCCACCTCTGGGCGAATCATTAGTATCACGACCACGAATTATCCATACCTTTCTGAGGAAGGATATTCATTTCATTATCACGACCACGAATTATTACATTACTACTACGAAGATAATCGTGTATTCATTAGTATCACGACCACAAATTATCCATGCACTTTCTGGCGAAGATAATTGTGTATTCATTAGTATCACGACCACAAATTATCCATGCACTACTGACGAAGATAATCGTGTATTCATTAGTATCACGACCACGAATTATCCATTACTTTACGTGCGAAGATAATCGTGTATTCATTAGTATCCGACCACAAATTATCCATGCACTACGGACGAAAGATAATCGTGTATTCATTAGTATCACGACCACAAATTATCCATACCTACGGCGAAGATAATCGTGTATTCATTAGTATCACGACCACGAATTATCCATGCACTTTTCTGGCGAAAGATAATCGTGTATTCATTAGTATCACGACCACAAATTATCCATACCTACTGACGAAGATAATCGTGTTTTCAATTACGGTTATGATTATCTTAAACAATCCACAGTCATAATCATACCAAGTCCATCTATGCTACTACGAATACGAGATGACTTTCAACGTAATATAAACATGAGGATAATGATATAAAGAATCGATCGAAATGAGATAAAGGATAAATATTAAACATTTATAATATAATTTATCCGAGGATTCAAGAATATCCCCATGTTATCAATCACTTAATAATCTCATAATCTAATATCATTAATATTATAACAATATTTTAATCACTTCTTAAATTTATAAACAATTTATCTCATTGTTTACGCTTTACCATATAATGCATTTAATCATTCAAAATGCCATACTCATAAGATATCATCACCAATTATCAAATCCTCATCAAAAAATATGCATATACTTTATATAGGATCCTCTAGCCATAAAATCCTATTTTCAACTTTGTTACTTCACATAACATATTTAACTCATATGTTTGTAACTAAACTATTTTCATGAAAAATACCAAATCAGTCCCAAAAATATTTCTTTTAAGGGATTTAGCATAATATAGTCCCATAATGAAAATATATTTTTCTAAATTTTTAAAATTCATTTACTATTTTTCAAAATCAATTTCTAATTAATTTCTTAAGAAATTAGCTACCTCAAGTTTAACTCCAAAATTCCCAAATCTTGGCAGGACCTTACACATGTTAACGTGAGCTTCTAGTTTAAATTTCATGGTCATCGGAGTTATAGAACTCCGGTTATAGCGTTTTTAAATCGGAAAAACCTAAATATTGAAATAGTCATAACTTGCTCATTTTAAGTCGAGAATGAGCTCATTTTTGGACAGGAGGTACTTTATACCATATACCTTCATGTCCCAAAAGGCCAGAATTTTTCTCATAATTTAAGTGGCCAAAACAGCCCTCTCTAAAATCATTGCGAGCAGCTTTTTTCGGTTTTTGCAGCTTTGCACTCCTTTGCTAAAATCAGTCCACACAAAAATCTACAACACCTTTTCCAGTAATTCCACTTGGATTAGTTAGGTAACTCATAGATCTAACTCTAGGACTTGACCACATTCAAAAATTCAAAATATAATAGGAGATATGGTCAATGAATTTCATATTCGTTTTTCACCAAAATCGATTTTCAACTCTTTGTGATTTCTAAGAAACTTTCATGTTTTCACATACTAACCAACATAACTCATTATAACACTTACTAATACCACGTATACCCATGATTTTCATTAGTCCAATGCTTTTATTATGACTTTCATCATAATCCACGTAAACAGATCCTTTTAGTTGAAGAAATATTTGAGGTTTAAGAAATGGGTTTTTATCTTTGAGGTTGATACAAAATTCGATTTCACGCTCTAAGTAGGCTAAGAAGTCTTCAAGAATCGCCGAAAATTTATTAATAATAGAAATATCATTCAAAAGCTGTGACTCTCATCCAAGACTTGGATAGTACGTCACATTGATACCAGCCGTGACTTACATCCCTTAACTAGATAGCACCTCACAATGATACCTATAAACTTGCCATCTTCATTCACGATGTTGCCTCTGAAAAAGTCGGCTTGGTGCATTCCACACAAGGAAGTCAACAACGAAAGGTTCGGGGGCTCTTTACTTATGGCTTGATATGATGATGATTAACTTTAGGGTTTGGTTACTTTGAATTAGGTATATAACAGGTTGGTTATAAATATAAAAGCTAACAACCTTACGAAAAGCATGATGAGTAGTTAACCAATTGATTCCTAAAATCACATCAAAGGCAAATATTTTCAAAAGATAAGATCGACGAATAGCGTGAAAATGTTTATTTGAATTAAACAAGATTTAAAAATAGTAAGCGATAGCGAAGGCTCCTACTTAAGTTTCAGTTTGACGATAAGTCAAAGTTTAACTTCTTGGTCAAATTTAAGCGTTGAACACAACTAGGTGAAATAAAAGAGTGGGTAGGCGGTATATCTAACACGGTATAGACTTATGAGAGCTTATGATTAACTTACGTGATAATTTTATTGGGTTCCTCGTCACGAGAAAAAAAACGCTCTCTCTTAAACTCTAAACTTTGGTTTATGCAGGGAATGACCTTTGGTGCCTCCATCCTAGTTGAATTTGTCTTGATGGCAACAAAATCGAGCTAAGTGACCTTCTCTTCCACAATTATAACATGCTTTGGGCGGCATGGCGCGATTCGGGATGATGTGTCCCTCTCCTCGCATTTGAAGCATATAATAGGTGGTCCTTCTCCTTCCTTAACAACGGGTCTTTGGTCTTGGCGTCTTTCCATCATTGTTGAATCTCCTTTTCTTGAAATGTCCATTCTTATTATTTTGGCCACGATTACCACCGGTGGTTACCATATCGGCACATTGATTCCCTCCACGCTTGTTGTCACAACCCTTGATGACTACTCTCTTTGGTATTATAATTTTTTTTAGGTTTTCTCTTTTTTAGTTCGCGTTGACTCGTTATCGCGCTCCACTAAGCGAGCCCTATTTACAACATCTGAATAAAAAAACAGTTTATGAGAAATAAGATGTTGGCGTATCTCGGCTTCAAACCTCTTAAAAACATTCGCGCCATTCTCTCTTCATTATCCACCAGTGGGGCCTTGAATCGTGATAACTCATAAATTTTGCCTCGTATTGCGACACGGTCGTATTGTTTTGTTCCAACTTGATAAACTCCACCTCCTTCATGTGGCGAATACTTTCGGAAAGTATTTGTCGTTGAAACGACTCTGGAACTTCTCCCAAGATATCTTGATCTGGCGGGTTGAGTCGTTTCTGGAATTCCCACCGATGTCTCTGCCTCTCGCCTGCGCAACGTAAAAGCGGCAAAAGGAACCTTTTGCTCCTCGGAGCATCCCAGAGACATCAAATATCTTGGTAATCTGCTTTATCCATGCTTAGCGAAGTGGTTTTGGCTCTCCCTTAAACTCCGGTGGTCCCGGCTCCTTGAATTGTTTAGCGGTGACCTTGCTGAGAGAGTTCAGTGTTTTCACCTACGTTTTGGGCGAGAAGTCGCTTTACTTTGATGTTGCATGAATTCTAAAACCTTTTAAGCGTCTGGTCGTTCATCAATTGATCGGTGTTGTTGTTTACGGGAGGATTATCGCCATCTGTTGCACATTGTCACGATTATTGATCATGGAGAATCAGCGGTCTCACATGCTCCATTCTTTATTCTCAACATTCTCGGATGCCATTTTCAAACAACTTTGCCACAAAATAAGGGTTAATTGACATACGACATATTATCACTATACTCGTGAGCCAATCAAATACCAAATAAACTTAGGTAGGTCATACTAGCGAAGAATTCCCGTCTCTCCCCTCCAGTTCTTATCTCGCATCTTAGCGGGATCGTATCCTAGCTCGATACCAAGCTGTGGCGCCCCCAAATTGGGTATCGTCACCCATCTTGGGTGTGCGCCTTACACATGTACATAAATTCAAATCTGACTTACTAACTATAAGCGTAGGTATGCAATCGACGACGTAAAGCGTGAGTTTGAATACAAATATTGTCTACTAGATATTATACAAACTCGAAAGGAGTCCTCATTACAACTATTATCACACTATTTCACGAGAATAGTGAGGACTACTAATGCTATCCTCTCGGACCATTACTCCGTTCCCAGGCTAAGTCCCGGTATGTTCTCATTTCACGAAGAGCGGTGAAAGAAAAGGTGAGCTCGACTAGCCCGATAAATATTATGACTAAGATAATGCGAGAATAAATTATCATTAGCCTTGAACGATGTTAAGCGATAAAATACAATAGAACAACCCGGTTTAAGCTGCGGTGAATATCTGATCCATTAAAAAGAGTCAGTAGAGAATAAAATCTACTATCTTTTAGGTTTTAAAGGTTTTCATCAATTTTTTTATCGGCGAGACTCGACAATAAATAAACCACCACATCTAATCATCCACATACCACGCGGTCGAGGATTTTCATCAAATTATCAATGGTCAAATGACTATCTTAGAATCACCCACAGGTCATAATCATACCAAAACTATCCATCAACGCATTACAGACCCTTTTGAGGACTTTTATCACATCATTTATAACAAGCCGTGATTATCTTAGAATGATCCACAGTGTATCATACTAAGTTCATCTATGCACGTAAGCGAAGATAACATAATATATCATGAGGATGATGACAATGACATAATAATTCAATAAAACAAGTTCAAGAATTATTTTATCCGAGGAATTAATAACGTCAAATTGTCAACAAGATCTTTGTTTTGTAGAGTAAAATTCAAGAATGATCGAAAGAATATTTCCATGAAAAGATCTTTGGATGAAACGCAAATATCGAGGATATTCTACTAATTTCATGGAGTATAGAAGTCAAAGTTTTAACTTATTTGGGTATAATAAAGAATGGAATAACAAAAGAAATCACCGTAAATGCGGTACTTGGCATAGGCGAGTTATTCAACGAGAATAATAATAACGGAACCGGTCGGGGTGAAATTCACATGCAAAGCGGGATGATCAACGAGAATAATAAATCTTTGAATAATAAACAATGGAACCGGTCCGGTGTAAAACACACGAACGAGGATATTCAACGAGAATATAATAAATGCGGAATAATAAACAATGGAACCCGGTCGGTGTAAAACACACGAGCAGGATATTCAACGAGAATAATAAAGAATGGAATAACGAAGAAGAAGATCACCAAGTATAGGGGATTCGGCGTATCTGAGTTATTCAACGAATAAATAAGGATGGAATAACATAAGGATTTCACCAGTATAGGGTTATCTGCGTATATATCGAGGTTATGTATAGGGTATACCACTTTTACGAGTTATTCAACGAAATAATAATGAATGGAATAACGAGAGTTCTCTTCGTGAATAAGAAGAATAATAATATCCCTTACGATACAACAAAATAATACCCACTACTAGTAAAAGACCTTTGGATATCAAAGTAGTGAAGTACGAGAATACTCTTCTTCTTTTTCTCTATAGATTTTCTCTCTATAAACTTCTCTATAATTTCTCTCTCAGAGTTTGATTGAATTAAATAAGAAAATAATGAAGGAATGAGCTTATTTATAGGAAAATAGAATGCGTAGTAATTAATCCATGAGCGGTCCAGTTGATTTACTTTAATCGGCGGTCCATATTTAAAAGCAAAATCTTTTAAATAAAATATAATATATTCTATTTATATAAAAACATTTTACTATCTGAAACACTTATTATCTGAAAACTT
This sequence comes from Panax quinquefolius, assembly GCA_020205615.1. NCBI lineage: Eukaryota > Viridiplantae > Streptophyta > Magnoliopsida > Apiales > Araliaceae > Panax > Panax quinquefolius. The sequence continues at coordinate 175,367,201 of CM035153.1, forward strand.
ATTATGAAAAACTTTATCTGACCTTTATCGTAATAAAATATAATATATTACATTTATAGAATAACTTTAATAAAGTATTACATTTTTATATAAAAAGATGTTTACATTTTATTACGTTAATAATACTGAATAAAACAAAAGCGTCATTATCATTATAATAATTCATATTATTAATCGACATAATGGAATCAAAGGTGACTTCTCACATAAGCATCGATAATCGATCTGGTGTCTTCTTGTGCAACCACACGTATTCTTTGTACTTTTACTACTAGAGTAGTTCAGCGATATCAGCGGTAAAACTTCCGTCGTTATTTCATAAAATATTTTTTGTCGTTTTCTCGATCAAATGATAATAATTACATTGTGGGGTCCACTGATGATTGGTAGTTATGCGAATATTCCTGCTTCAAACCTAATATTCCCAGAGCCAATCGAATATAATATAACCACTTGCATACTTTGCAAAAATTTATAAATACTACCCACAACTATAATATTATCTCAAATTCACACCATAATATTAAAAATTATTTAAACAAAATTTAAATCTTTATTGATAAAATCTGGGGTCTCTGATCTCCTCCTTATGGAATTTTGCCCTCGAAATTAGAATGCGTACTGGTATGATAAAGATATGAGGATACCTTGAATACCTTTATCGTTGAAAACATTAAATTCATCTTTTGCAATCCGTAAAGATATTCATTAACAATTCATCTTTGCACTACGGGCCAAAGATATACAATCTATAAAACCAATAATCTTGAGACGCAGCGACAATAGTATCACGACCACGAATTATCCATTTTGCTGGCGCCAAGGATATTCGTGTTTTCAATTCTGATCGTGATTATCTTAGAATAATCCTTGGTCATAATCATACCAAGTCTATCAATGCACTACTGACGAAAGATGACTTTTACCACATCCGTGAATTAATATTTCATTCTTTGAGACTCATTTCGATAATTAATCCATATCATCGAATCATCCACCGCACTACGGGGCGAGGATATTCATTAGTATCACGACCACGAATTATTCATACACTTCTGACGAAAGATAATCGTGTATTCATTAAGTATCACGACCACAAATTATCCATGCACTACTACGACCAAGGATAATTGTGTATTCATTAATATCACGACCACAAATTATCCATGCCATACTACTGACGAAGATAATCGTGTATTCATTAGTATCGACGACCACGAATTATCCATGCACTTTCGTGCGAAAGATAATCGTGTATTCATTAGTATCACGACCACAAATTATCCATGCACTACTACGGCGAAAGATAATCGTGTATTCATTAGTATCACGACCACAAATTATCCATACACTACGGCCAAGATAATCGTGTATTCATTAGTATCACGACCACGAATTATCCATGCCTACTTAGTATCCACGAAAGATAATCGTGTATTCATTAGTATCACGACCACAAATTATCCATGCACTACTGGCCAAGATAATCGTGTTTTCAATTACGGTTATGATTATCTTATAAGAACAATTCACAGTGGTCATAATCATACCAAGTCCATCTATGCACTGAGGCCACAAATGACTTTCAACATAATATAAACATGAGGATAATGATATAAAGAATCAATCAAATGAGATAAAGGATAAATATTAAACATTTATAATATAATTTATCCGAGTTCAAGAATATTCCCATGTTATCAATCACTTAATAATCTCATAATCTAATATCATTAATATTACAACAATATTTTAATCACTTCTTAAATTTATAAACAATTTATCTCAATTGTTTACGCTTTACCATATAATGCATTTAATCATTCAAAAATGCCATACTCATAAGATATCATCACCAATTATCAAATCCTCATCAAAAAAATATGCATATACTTTATATAGGATCCTCTGGCCATAAAATCTATATTTTCAACTTTGTTACTTCACATAACATATTTAACTCATATGTTTGTAACTAAACTATTTTCATGAAAAATACCAAATCAGTCCCAAAAATATTTCTTTTCTGGGATTTAGCATAATATAGTCCCATAATGAAAATATATTTTTCTCGGAATTTTTAAAATTCATTTACTATTTTTCAAAAATCAATTTCTAATTAATTTCTTAAGAAATTAGCTACCTCAAGTTTAACTCCAAAAATTCCCAAATCTTGGCAGGACCTTACACATGTTAACGTGAGCTTCTAGTTTAAATTTCATGGTCATCGGAGTTATAGAACTTTCGGTTATAGCGTTTTTTAATCGGAAAAACCTAAATATTAAAATAGTCATAACTTGCTCATTTTAAGTCGAATGAGCTCATTTTTGGACAGGAGGTACTTTATACCATATACCTTCATGTCCCAAAAGGCCAAATTTTTCTCATAATTTAAGTGGCCAAAACAGCCTCTCTAAAATCATTGCGAAAACTTTTTAGGTTTTTGCAGCTTTGCACTCCTTTGCTAAAATCAGTCCACACAAAATCTACAACACCTTTTCCAGTAATTCCACTTGGATTAGTTAGGTAACTCATAGATCTAACTCTAGGACTTGACCACATTCAAAATTCAAAATATAATAGGAGATATGGTCAATTGAATTTCATATTCGTTTTCACCAAAATCGATTTTCAACTCTTTGTGATTTCTAAGAAACTTTCATGTTTTCACATACTAACCAACATAACTCATTATAACATTTACTAATACCACGTATACCCATGATTTTCATTAGTCCAATGCTTTTATTATGACTTTCATCATAATCCACGTAAACAAATCCTTTTAGTTGAAGAAATATTTGAGGTTTAAGAAATGGGTTTTTGTCTTTGGGGTCAATACAAAATTCGATTTCACGCTCTAAGTAGGCTAAGAAGTCTTCAAGAATACGCCGGAAATTTATTAATAATAGAAATATCATTCAAAAGCTGTGACTCTCATCCAAGACTTGGATAGTACATCACATTGATACCAATAACCGCGACTTCATCCCTTAACTTTAGATAGCACCTCACAATGATACCTATAAACTTGCCATCTTCATTCACGATGTTGCCTACTGAAAGTCGGCTTGATTGCATTCCACACAAGGAAGTCAACAACGAAAGGTTCGGGGCTCTTTACTTATGGCTTGATATATGACAATGATTAACTTTAGGGTTTGGTTACTTTGAATTAGTATATGAGGTTGGTTATAAATATAAAAGCTAACAACCTTACGAAAAGCATGATGAGTAGCTAACCAATTGATTCCTAAAATCATATCAAAGGCAAATATTTTTAAAAAGATAAGATCGACGAATAGCGTGAAAATGTTTATTTGAATTAAACAAGATTTAAAAATAGTAAGCGATGTGAAGGCTCCTACTAACGAAGTTTCAACCAATAAGTCAAAGTTTAACTTCTTGAGTCAAATTCAAGCGTTGAACACAACTAGGTGAAATAAAAGAGTGGGTAGAATCGGTATCTAACACGGTATAGACTTCGCAAGAGCTTATGATTAACTTACCCGTGATAATTTTATTGGGTTCCTCGTCACGAGAAAAAAAAACTCTCTCTTAAACTCTACTGGCTTTGGTTTATGCAGGGACGACCTTTGGTGCCTCCATCCTAGTTGAATTTGTCTTGATGGCGACAAAATTGAGCTAAGTGACCTTCTCTTCCACAATTATAACATGCTTTGGAATGGCATGGCGCGCGATTCGGATGATGTGTCCTCTCTCTCGCATTTGAAGCATATAATAGGTGGTCTTTCTCCTTCCTTAACAACAGGTCTTTGGTCTTGGCGTCTTTCCATCATTGTTGAATCTCCTTTTCTTGAAATGTCCATTCTTATTATTTTGGCCACGATTACCACCGAAGTGGTTACCATATCCGGCTTTGTTGATTCCCTCCACGCTTGTTGTCACCGCTTGATGACTACTCTCATTGGTATTATAATTTTTCTTTGGTGCTCTCTTTTTTTATTACGTTGACTCGTTATCGCTCTCCACTAATGAGCCCTATTTACAACATCCCGAATAAAAACACGGTTTATGAGAAATAAGATGTTGGCGTATCTCTGCTTCAAACCTCTTAAAAACATTCACGCCATTCTCTCTTCATTATCCACCAGTGGGGCCTTGGCCGTGATAACTCATAAATTTTGCCTCGTATTGCGACACGGTCATATTTTTTTGTTCCAACTTGATAAACTCCACCTCCTTATGTGTGGCGAATACTTTCGGAAAGTATTTGTCGTTGAAACGACTCTGGAACTTCTCCCAAGATATCTTGATCTGACGGAGTTGAGTCGTTTCTGGATTCCCACCGATGTGTCTGCTCTTGCATGACGTAAAAGGCGGCAAAGGAACCTTTTGCTCCTCGGAGCATCCCAAGACATCAAATATCTTGGTAATCTGCTTTATCCATGCTTCCGCCGAGTGGTTTTGGCTCTCCCTTAAACTCCGGTGGTCCCAGCTCCTTGAATTGTTTAGCGGTGACCTTGAGAGTTTTCCATGTTTCCACCTACGTTTTGGGCGAGAGTCGCTTTTACTTTGATGTTGCATGAATTCTAAAACCTTTTAAGCGTCTGTCGTTCATCAATTGATCGGTGTTGTTGTTTACGGGAGGATTATCGCCATCTGTTGCACATTGTTGTCGATTATTGATCGTGGAGAATCAGCAGGTCTCTGTGCTCCATTCTTTATTCTCAACATTCTCGGATGCCATTTTCAAACAATGCCACAAAATAAGGGTTAATTGACATACGACATATTATCACTATACTCGGCCAGACCAATCAAATACCAAATAAACTTAGGTAGGTCATACTAGCGAATGAATTCCCGTCTCTCCCTCCTAGTTCTTATCTCACATCTTAGTGGGGATCGTATCCTAAGCTCGATACCAACTGTGGCGCCCCAAAATTAGGTATCGTCACCCATCTTGGGTCGCCACTTACATGGTACATAAATTCAAATACAACTTACTAACCTAAGCGTAGGTATATACAATCGACATAAAGCGTGAGTTTGAATACAAATATTGTCTACTAGATATTATACAAACTCAAAAGGAGTCCTCATTACAACTATTATCACACTATTTCACGAATAGTGAGGACTACTAATGCTATCCTCTGGACCATTACTCTGGTTCCCAGGCTAAATCCGTATATTCTCTCATTTCACGAAGAAGAACGGTGAAAGAAAGGTGAGCTCAACTAGCCCGATGAAAAATATTATGACTAAGATAATGCGAGAATAAATTATCATTAGCCTTCAACAGTGTTAAAGCGATAAAATACAATAGACAACCGGTTTAAGCTGCGGTGATATCGATCCATTAAAAAGAGTCAGTAGAGAATAAAATCTACTATCTTTTAGGTTTTAAAAGGTTTTCATCAATTTTTTATCATTTGAGACTCGAACAATAAATAAACCACCACATCTAATCATCCTCATACCACGGTCGAGGATTTTCATCAAATTATCAATGGTCGTGACTATCTTAAGAATCACCCGGTCATAATCATACAAAAAACTATCCATCATTTGCATTACAGAATACAGAGGACTTTTATCACATCATTTATAACAAGCCATGATTATCTTAGAATGATCCTGGTCATAATCATACTAAGTTCATCTATGCACGTAAGCGAAAGATAACATAATATATCGAGGGATGATGACAATGACATAATAATTCAATAAAACAAGTTCAAGAATTATTTTATCCGGAATTAATAACGTCCAAATTGTCAACAAGATCTTTGTTTTGTAGAGTAAAATTCAAGAATGATCGGAAGAATATTTCCATGAAAAGATCTTTGGATGAAATGCAAATATCGAGGATATTCTACTAATTTCATGGAGTATAGAAGTCAAAGTTTTAACCAACCGGGTATAATAAAGAATGGAATAACAAAAGAAATCACCATGCATGCGGTGCTTGGCATAAGCAAGTTATTCAACGAGAATAATAATAACGGAACCGAATCGGTGAAATTCACAAAGCGGGATGATCCAAATGAGAATAATAAATCTTGAATAATAAACAATGGAACCGGTCCTGATTGTAAAACACACGACGAGATATTCCAAATGAGAATAATAAATGCGGAATAATAAACAATGGAACCGTGTCCTCCGTGTAAAACACACGACGAGGATATTCCAACGAATAATAAAGAATGGAATAACGAAGAAGATCACCAAGTATAGGGATTCAGCGTGTCTGAGTTATTCTAACGAGAATAAATAAGGATGGAATAACATAAGGATTTCACCAGTATAGGGTATCTGCGTGTCTGACTTATGTATAGGGTATACCACTTTTACTGAGTTATTCAATGAATAATAATGAATGGAATAACAGAGGTTCTCTTCGTGAATACAAAGCGAATAATATCCCTTACGAATTACAATAAATAATACCCTTTACCGTAAAAGACCTTTGGATATCAAAGTAGTGAAGTACCAAAATACTCTTCTTCTTTTTTTCTCTATATAGATTTTCTCTCTATAAACTTCTCTCTATAATTTCTCTCTCAGAGTTTCAATGAATTAAAAAGAAAATAATGAAGGAATGAGCTTCTATTTATAGGAAAATAGAATGCATAGTAATTAATCCATGAGAGGGTCCAGATTGATTTACTTTAATCGGCGGTCCATATTTAAAGCAAAATCTTTTAAATAAAATATAATATATTCTATTTATATAAAAACATTTTACTATGCAAATACTATGCAACACTACTGAAAAACACTATGCAACACTATGCATAATAAAATATAATATATTCTATTTATAGAATAACTTTAATAAAGTATTACATTTTATATAAAAGATGTTTACATTTTATTACGTTAATAATACTGAATAAAACAAAAGCGTCATTATCGCTTATAATAATTCATATTATTAATCGACATAATGGAATCAAACCGGTGACTTCTCACATAAACATCAATAATCAATACTGTAGTGTCTTCTTATCTGACCAAACGTATTATTTTGTACTTTTACTACTAGAGTAGTTCAACAAGATATCAATGGTAAAACTTCCGTCGTTATTTCAATAAAATATTTTTGTCGTTTTCTCGATCAAGCCAATAATTACATTGTGGGGTCCACCAATGATTGTCAGTAGTTATGCGAATATTCCCTCGCTAAACCAAATATTCCCAGACCAATCGAATATAATATAACCACTTGCATACTTTGCAAAATTTATAAATACTACCCACAACTATAATATTATCTCAAATTCCCACCATAATATTAAAAATTATTTAAACAAAATTTAAATCTTTATTGATAAAATCTGGGTTTCACAGCTTAATATTATAACAATATTTTAATCACCTCTTAAACTTATAAACAATTTATTTCAATTGTTTACACTTTATCAAATAATGCATTTAATCATTAAAAATGCCATACTCATAAGATTTCATCACCAATGATCAAATCCTTTATCAACAATCTACATATACCTTATATATAGGATTCCAAGCCATAAAATTCTATTTTCCAACTTTGTTACTTCAATATATATATTTAACTCATATGTTCGTAATTAAACTATTTTCATGAAAATACCAAATTAGTCCCAAAAATATTTCTTTTCTGGGATTTAGCATAATATAGTCCCATAAAGAACATATAATTTTCTCTAATTTTAAAATTCATTTACTATTTTTCAAAATTAATTTCCAATTAATTCCTTGAGAAATTAGCTACCTCAAGTTTAACTCCAAAATTCCCAAATCTTGGCGAGGATCTTACACATATTAACGTGAGTCTCCGGTTTAAATTTCATGGTAATCGGAGTTATAGAACTCCTGCAGGTTATAAGCGTTTTCATCGAAAAACCTAAATATTGAAATGGTCATAACTTTGCTCATTTTAAGTCTTGAATGAGGTCATTTTTGAACAGGAGGTTCTTTATACCATATACTTTCATGTCCCAAAAGGCCAGAATTTTTCTCACAAATTAAGTGGCCAAAACAGCCCTTCTAAATCCTGGACAAGAGTAGCATTTGGTAATTTCCACTTTTGACTCCTTTGCTAAATCATCGATCCACGAAAAATCTACAACACCTTTTTCAGTGATTCCACTTGGAGATGCTACAAAACTCATAGATCTAACTCTAAAACTTGACCACACTCAAAAATTCAAAATATAATAAGAGATATGGTCAATTGAATTTCATGTTCCATTTTCACCAAAATTTGATTTTCAAACCTTTGTGATTTCTAAGAAACTTTCATGTTTTCACATAATAACCAACATAACTCATCATAACTGTGAGACCCCAGATTTTATCAATAAAGATTTAAATTTTTGTCGAAATAATTTTTAATATTATAGTGTGAATTTGAGATAATATTATAGTTGTGGGTAGTATTTATAAATTTTGCAAAGTATGCAAGTGGTTATATTATATTCGATTGGTCGGGAATATTCGATTTAGCGGAAATATTAGATACAACTACTCAATCATTGGTGGACCCCATTAATGTAATTATTGTTGGATTGAGAAAACGACAAAAATATTTTATTGAAATAACGGCGGAAGTTTTACCGTGGTTACTGTTGAACTACTCGGTAGTAAAAGTACAGTAATACGTGTGGTTGCATAGTAGCACACGGTATTGATTATTGATGCTTATGTGAGAAGTCACTCAGTTTGATTCCATTATTGTCGATTAATAATATGAATTATTATAGCGATAATGACGTTTTGTTTTATTCGTATTATTAACGTAATAAAACAGAAACATCTTTTTATATAAAATAAAATACTTTATTAAAGTTATTCTATAAATAGAATATATTATATTTTATTATGCATAGTGTTTTGTGTTTAGTAGTATTGCATAGTGTTTGCATAGTAAAATGTTTTTATATAAATAGAATATATGATATTTTATTTAAAAGATTTTGCTTTAAATATGGACCGTCAGTTTAAAAGTAAATCAATCTGGACCGTTCATGGATTAATTACTATGCATTCTATTTTCCTATAAATAGAAGCTCATTCCTTCATTATTTTCTTACGAATTCATTTGAAACTCTGAGAGAGAAATTATAGAGAGAAGCTATAGAGAAAATCTATAGAGAGAAAGAAGAAGAGTATTCGCACTTCACTACTTTGATATCCAAATGTCTTTTTTTACGGTAAGGGGTATTATTTGTTTGTACCGTAAGAGTGTTATTCTTTCTTATTCATGAAGAGAACTTCATTATTCCATTCATTATTATTACATTGGAATAACTCGTAAAAAGTGGTATACCCTATACATAACTCAGTATATATGCGGCGTACCCTATACTTGGAGAAATCCTTATGTTATTCCATTCTTATTTATTCATTGGAATAACTTTGTATACGCGGAATCCCCTATACTTGGTGATCTTTTTCATTATTCCATTCTTTATTATTACATTGGAATATCACATGCATGTGTTTTTACACCTTGACTGGTTCCATTGTTTATTATTCCGCATTTATTATTACATTGGAATATCCTCATTACATGTGTTTTACACGGGACACGGTTCCATTGTTTATTATTCAAGATTTATTATTCATTTGGATCATCCATGCCGGTTGTGAATTTCACCGACTGGTTCCGTTATTATTATTATTACTGTTGGAATAACTTTTCTGCTATCAAAGTACCGCATTTACGGGTGATTTCTTTTGTTATTCCATTCTTTATTATACCCAAATTGGTTAAAACTTTGACTTCTATACTCCATGAAATTAGTAGAATATCCTTGATATTTGCGTTTCATCCTAGTATCTTTTCATGAAAATATTCTCCGATCATTCTTGAATTTTACTCTACAAAACAAATGTCATGTTGACAATTTGGGCGTTAATAATTCTGGATTAAATAATTCTTGAACTTGTTTTATTGAATTATTATGTCATTGTCATCATCCTCATGTTATATTATGTTATCTTTTGCTTACGTTCATAGATGAACTTAGTATGATTATGACCGAGGGATCATTCGGTATAATCATGGCTTGTTATAAATGATGTGACAAAAAGTCCTCGGTGGCTTTGTAATGCGTTGATGGATAGTTTTGGTATGATTATGACCGGGGGTGATTTGGTATAGTCACCATTGATAATTTGATGAAAATCCTTGACCGTGGTACGAGGATGATTAGATATTGTGGTTTATTCATTAAGTTTAGTCTTAGTGTTAAAAATTGATGAAAACCTTTTAAAACCTAAAGATAGTAGACTTTATTTTCTACTTGACTCTTTTAATGGATTGCATATTCATTCACGCAGCTTAAACCGGTTGTCTATTGTATTCTATCGGTTTAACATTGTTGAAGGCTAATGATAATTTATTCGCATTATCTTAGTCATAATATTTCTTCTTCGACTAGTTGAGCTCACCCTTTCTTTCACTTTTTCTCTTGAAAATGAGAATATAGTTGGGACGAGTCGGAAGCGAGTGATGGTCTTGAGATAGCATTAGTAATCCTCACTATTCTGCGTGAAATAATAGTGTGATAATAATTGTAATGAGGACTCCTTTTGAGTTGGTATAATATCTAGTAGATTTATATTTGTATTCAAACTCACGCTTTATATCGTATTGTACCGGCGCTTATGTTAAGTAAGTTGTATTTAAATTACGTACCATGTAAGTGGCGACCCAAGATGGGTGACGTATACCTAATTTTGGGGCGTCACGGTTGGTATCGAGCTTAGGGATATGATCCTGCTAAGATGTGAGAATAGTACTAGGAGGGGAGAGATGGGGAATACCTTCATTAGTATGACCTACCTAAATTTATTTTGTATTTAATTGGTCTCACGTAGTATAGGGATAATATGTGATATGTTAATTAACCCTTGTTTTGTGACAATGTTTGAGAATGACATCCGAAAATGCTTTGAGATAAGCAATGAAGCACATGAGAGTGTTGATTCAAATTCAAACAAAAGGTAACGACCAACAACACGATAATAATCATCTCGGTGGCAACGGCTATCGAATAATGATAACCATCGTGGGGAAATTATCATGCCAAGAATGGTAACCACTTGATGGTAATCATGGCAAATATAATAGAAGTGGAAATTGCAAGAAGAGAAGGTCATTTAGCTCAATTTTGTTGTGCACCAAAGTCAAGTCTAGTTGGGACGGTGGCACCAAAGGTGGATATGGACAAAACAAAGTCGTTGGTTTTAGGAAGTGCATTTTCATGACTTCTCAAAAAGCGAGTAAACCGAACGAAGTTAAGACGCAAGTTAGTTAATTATAAATTGCGAAGTCTATACCTTATAAGATACCGGTTCTACCCATTATTTTATCTCTCTTGCTTGCGTTCAACGTTTAAATTTGACTTATTGGTTGAAACTTATTTAGTAGGAGCCTTCGTTACCGCTACTATTTTTAAATCTTGTTGTTTCAAATAAACACTCTCACGTTACCTGTCGATCTTATCTCTTTGAAAATACTTGCCTTTGAGGTAATTTTTGAAAATGATTGATTAACTACTCATTATTCTTTTGTAAGGTTGTTAGCTTTCATATTCCTAACCAACCTGACTTATATCTGAATTCAAAGTAACCAAACCCTAAAGTTAATCATTTGTTATATCGCTTATAAGTAAAGAGCCCCGATCCTTTCGTTGTTGACTTCCTTGTGTGGAATGCACCGCCGGACTTTCAGTAGGCGACGTCGTGAATGAGCGATGACAAGTTGATAGGTATCATTGTGAGGTGCTATCTAGGTTAAAGGATAGAAGTCACAGTTGATATCAATGTAACGTACTATCCAAGTCTTGGATAAGAGTAGCAGTTTTGAATGATATTTCTATCATTAATAAATTTCTTGACGTATTCTTGAAGATTTCCTAGCCTACCCTAGAGCGTGAAATCGAATTTCGTATTGACCCCAGTATAAAACCCATTTCTTAAACCCTCAAATATTTCTTCAACTAAAATGAACAGTTTACGTGGTTTATGATGAAAGTCATAATAAAAGCATTGGAATAATGAAAATCATGGGTATATGTGGTATTAGTAAGTTTTATGATGAGTTATGTTGGTTAGTATGTGAAAACATGAGAGTTTCTTAGAAATCACAAAGAGTTGAAAATCAGATTTTGGTGAAAAACGTAACATAAAATTCAATTGACCATATCTCCTATTATATTTTGAATTTTTGAGTGTGGTCAAGTCCTAGAGTTAGATCTATGAGTTACCTAACTAATCCAAGTGGAATTACTGGAAAAGGTGTTGTAGATTTTTGTGTGGACTGATTTTAGCAAAGGAGTGCAAAGTGCAAAAAAACCTAAGCTTCTCGCCATGATTTTAGAGGGCTGTTTCGGCCATTTAAATTATGAGAAAAATTCTGGCCTTTTGGGACATGAAGGTATATGGTATAAAGTACCTTCTGTCCAAAAATGAGCTCATTCTCGACTTAAAATGAGCAAGTTATGACTATTTCAATAATTAGGTTTTTCCGACAAAAACGCTATAACCGAGTTCTATAACTCAGGTGACCATGAAATTTAAATCGAGGCTCACATTAACATGTGTAAGGTCCTGCCAAGATTTGGGAATTTTGGAGTTAAACTTGAGGTAGCTAATTTCTTAAGGAATTAATTAGAAATTGATTTTTGAAAAATAGTAAATGAATTTTAAAAATTCCGAGAAAAATATATTTTCATTATGGGACTATATTATGCTAAATCCCAGAAAAGAAATATTTTGGGACTGATTTGGTATTTTCATGAAAATAGTTTAATTACTGAACATATGAGTTAAATATGTTATGTGAAGTAACAAAGTTGAAAATAGGATTTTATGGCTAGAGAATCCTATATATAGAGTATATGCATATTTTTTGAGGATTTGATAATTGGTGATGATATCTCATGAGTATGACATTTTGAATGATTAAATGCATTATATGGTAAAAGCGTAAACAATTGAGATAAATTGTTTATAAATTTAAGAAGTGATTAAAATATTGTTATAATATTAATGATATTAGATTATGAGATTATTAAGTGATTGATAACATGGGGATATTCTTGAATCTGGATAAATTATATATTAAATGTTTAATATTTATCCTTTATCTCATTTGATTGATTCTTTATATCATTATCCTCATGTTTATATTATGTTGAAAGTCATCTCAGGCTTTTGTAGTGCATAGATGGACTTGGTATGATTATGACCGAGGATTGTTCTTAATAATCATAACCGTAATTGAAAACACGATTATCTTTGGTAGTAGTGCATGGATAATTTGTGGTCGTGATATTAATGAATACACGATTATCTTTGGTAGTAGGGCATGGATAATTTGTGGTCGCGATACTTAATGAATACACGATTATCTTTGGTAGTAGTGCATGGATAATTTGTGGTCGTGATACTAATGAATACACGATTATCTTTGGTAGTAGTGCATGGATAATTTGTGGTTGTGATACTAATGAATACACGATTATCTTTGCACGTAGTAATGATAATTAATTTATGGTCGTGATAATAAAGAATATCCTTGGCCCGTAGTGCGGGGATGATTCGATGATGTGGATTAATTATTGAAATGAAGTCTCAAAGAATGAAATATTAATTCATGGATGTGGTAAAAGTCATCTTTGGTAGTAGTGCATTGATAGACTTGGTATGATTATGACCAGGATTATTCGGTATAATCACGGCCGTGATTGAAAACACGAATATCCTTGGCCAATTGGTGCATAGATAATTCGTGGTCATGATAATATTAAGTCATGCGTCTCGATATTATTGGTTTTACACGTTGTATATCTTTAGCCTTGTAGTGCAAAGATGAGTTGTTAATGAATATCTTTGGTAGGATTGCGAAGATGAATTTAATATTTTCAACGATAAAGGTATTCAAGGTATCCTCACCTCTTATCATACCAGTATCGTACCCTAATTTCGGTAGGCTTAAATTCCATAAGGAGGGAGATTGTGAGACCCCAGATTTTATCAATAAAATTTTAAATTTTTGTCGAAATAATTTTTAATATTATAGTGTGAATTTGAGATAATATTATAGTTGTGGGTAGTATTTATAAATTTTGCAAAAGTATGCAAGTGGTTATATTATATTCGATTGGTGGGGAATATTCGGTTTAGCGAGGGAATATTCGTGCAACTACTCAATCATCATTGGTGGACCTAATAATGTAATTATTGTCGGATTGAGAAAACGACAAAAATATTTTATTGAAATAACGACGGAAGTTTTACCGTAGTTCTTGTTGAACTACTTTCGGTAGTAAAAATACGATGTCGTGTGGTTGCATGCATGACACGGTATTGATTATTGATGCTTATGTGAGAAGTCACTCGGTTTGATTCCATTATTGTTGATTAATAATATGAATTATTATAAGCGATAATGACGTTTTGTTTTATTCATATTATTAACGTAATAAAATGCGAAACATCTTTTTATATAAAAATGCGAATACTTTATTAAAGTTATTCTATAAATAGAATATATTATATTTTATTATGCATAGAGCCCCGATCTTTTTGTTGTTGACTTCCTTGTGTGGAATGCACCGAAGCCAAACTTTCTGTAGGCGATGTCGTGAATGAAGATGGCAAGTTGATAGGTATCATTGTGAGGTGCTATCCAGGTTAAGGGATAGAAATCACAGTTGGTATCAATGTGACATGTTATCCAAGTCTTGGATGAGGGTCACAGTTTTGAATAATATTTCTATTATTAATAAATTTCCTGGCGTATCCTTGAATACTTCCTAGCCTACCCCTAGAGCGTGAAATCGAATTTTTGTATTGACCCCAGTACAAAACCAATTTCTTAAACCCTCAAATATTTCTTCAACTAAAATGAACGTAATATGCGCCAAAGAGGCGTTGACTCGAAATACATTGAAGATTTCGATCGTACCATTCAATACCATCGTGGAAAAGAGCGTGGTAGGCGATCGTTGAGTAAAAGATCGTATCGTTCACGAGTGTGAATATACGAACCCACGTGAAGATAACGAATATCTGAGTAGAATTGACTTTAATCGATAAAGTTAAAGCTACTCGCCACACACCCGAATTTGATGAATGTGAAGAAGAAGGTTAAGAAGGCGTTATCTCAACCCTCGATTTTATTGGCTATTTGAAATCCTTGATCAAGTAGGAATGCGTAGCTATAGACTCGTTTACCTTGAAGTATGTCGGCGTGTTCATAACGCTTTTTAACGTATCGACGTTACGTAAATATGTAAAAGACTCAAACCACATTATTGATTTAGAACCGGACGAGATAACAGAAGATTTAACGTATGAGGAGATACGTGTTAAAATCTTGGATAAAATGATCGTATTCAACACTCAAAGGTAATACCTCAAGAGTTAGAATCAAAATGAAGTCAAGGTATCCTCATCTCTTCTAAGATACCAGTGCGTACATAAAATTTCGAGGGTGAAATTTCATAAGGAGGGAGATTGTGAGACCCAGATTTTACTGAATAAAGATTTAATTTTCTCGAAATATTTTTTCAAAATTATGGTGTGGATTTGATATAATGTTATAGTTGTGGGTAATATTTATAAATTTTGCAAAGTATGCAAGTTGTTATAAAATATTCGATTGGTTTGGGAATATTCTTTTTGTTTGAATATTCGATGCGACGCAAGACAATCATTGGTGGACCCATGAATGAAATTATTGTAGGATTGAGAAAACGACAAAAAATTTTATAAATAACTACGGAGGTGTTCTTTATTAAAAAGCTGTTGAACTACCCAAAGTAAAAATACGATGTCACGTGTGGTTGCGTAAGAGCACTTGGTATTGATTATTGATGTTTACTTGAGAAATCACTCGGTTATACTCAATTATTGCTACGATAATTCTTTGCATCATATCTCTCATATTATTGATCCAATTATTGTCACGATTATCATCCGCATTATATGATATGTTATTAAATCAATAATTGAGGCGACAAAGTTATTCATATTATTAAATTGCAATATTTATAATGTCTAGAGAAGTTCACATCGAGGAGAGGTTGATTCACTTTGCTACGCTTGATATGGAGAAATCCTTATTGGAAAGCCCCCTCTTTCCTGGGAACAACCTAGTTATTAAATATTGTGAGTTATAATATTAATGATGAATAAGTTCGTGTTGATTAAAGATGAATTTGATAATTTCATTATGTTGGGATTATTTGTGTTAGTAGAAATGGACATCTATTCCGATGATAATTGATGTCTGGAGGTTATATTGTTCAATCGAATTATTAGGGAACTTTTTGTGTCGGAGTACTATTCACGAGTTACTATTTACAAGTTACTATTTATGAGTTACTATTCACGAGTTACTATTCACCCGGTTACTATTCACTCTAGTATTGTGCATTCGAGTATTTGGGTACAATATTATTCCATGAGGAGATGTGCTAATTTTTCAGACCGTTGGTTGAAGTTATATTAGTGAATCAATATGGACCGTTGGTGGAAAGTTATAATAGTGAATCAATATGGATCGCTGGTTTAAAGTTTTAATAGTAAATCAATCTGGACCGTCCATTTAAAAGTAAATCAATTTGGACCGTTTAGAAATTAGTTACTATTTAATCCATTCTTCTATAAATAGAAGCTCATTCCTTCATTATTTCTTACGAATTCACTGAAACTCTAGAGAGAGAAATTATAGAGAGAAAGAAGAAGAGTATTCGCTACTTCACTACTTGATATCCAAAGGCTTTTTACGGTAAGGGGTGTTATTCTTTCTTATTCATGAAGAGAACTTCATTATTCCATTCTTTATTATTACATTAGAATAACTTTGTATCTGAGCATACCTATACTTGGTGAAATCCTTATGTTATTCCATTCTTTATTATTACTGTTGGAATATACTTATGTACATGCGTTTTACGCTTGGACACAGGTTCCGCTCTTTATTATTCTCATTGGAATAACACAGATATCTGTGGACTCCCCTATACTTGGTGAAATCTTTACATTATTCCATTCTTTATTATTACATTGGAATAACTTTGTATACTGTGACATACCCTATACTTGGTGAAATCTTTATGTTATTCCATTCTTTATTATTCTGTTGGAATATCACATCACATGCGCTTTCTGTTGGACTGGTTCCGTCTCTTAATTATTCTGTTGGAATAACTTTTGTATCACAGGACTCCCTATACTTGGTGAAATCCTTATGTTATTCCATTCTTTATTATTACGCTTGGAATATCCTGTCTGCATGCATTTCTGTGGGGACACGTTCCGTATTTATTATTCATCGTCTATCAATATCCCGTCTGCATTTACGCCTTACACGGTTCCAAATTTATTATTCTGTTGGAATAACCTGCCTGTGTTATCTATCAAATGCCTGGTGATTTCTTTTGTTATTTCATTCCTTATTATACTCAGTTGGTTAAAGTTTTGACTTCTATACTCCATGAAATTAGTGGAATATCATTGATATTTACGCTTCATCTAGTATCTTTTCATGGAAATATTCTTCTGAGCAATCTTGAATTTTACTCTATAAAGAAGTATCATGTGACGACCCCAAAATAGGTCCATTCCATCCAACCCATTCTGAGTCACCAAATACATGGTACAGAAACAACTACAACTTTAGTATCACAACAATAAAACTGTGAGTTTAAATACAAATATTATCTTCTAGACAATATTTATACTCAAATAAATCCTCATCACATTTATTGATACATTATTTTACAATAATGGTGAGGACTACTAAACAACTCTCTCTAGAACCTTCATTCCATACCCCACTAAGTACTTTCGCTACATTCTCGCCTCTCTCGAGAAGAAAAATGGAACAACAAGGAAAAGGGTGAGCTCAACTAGCCCGATAAAAGAATGTTATGACTAAGATAATATACAACAAATTATCGTTAGTCTCCAACAGAAAAAATCGATAGAATACTGATGATAACAAGTTTCGGATCAATATTCGCATAGTGAAATAATAATTCATAGAAGAGTTACGTAGAGAATGAAATCTACTATAATCTATGAATTTAACGATCCATCATCAATATTTTATCCTCAGTAACATCAATCAATATTCATCTCAAATTAAATATTCATCTTTTTTGCACTACAGCCAAAGATATTCATCAATCGGTCATATTCATTTAAACACTGCTTCATCTTTACACTAAAAGGCCAAAGATATTCATCGATCGATTTATGTATTCATTTAAACACTGCTCATCTTTGCACTACGAAGCCAAAGATATTCATCGATCGGTCATGTTCATTTAAACACTGCTCATCTTTTTTCTGAGCCAAAGATATTCATCGATCGGTCATATTCATTTAAACACCGCTCATCTTTTGCTTCTACAGGCCAAAGATATTCTTCAAAATCATTCATCTTTGCACTACAGCCAAAGATATTCAATAATATCATCATTTAAGACCGAGGATGATGAAAATATTTTAAAAAACGAATCCAAAGAAACAAAATGACAAGGATTAAGGATTAAGGATTCAGTACTTTGTTTTATCCATGTCCAACAATACCTCAAAAATAATCACAGGTGGTGTAAAATTCAAGAATGATCAAAACATGGATACAATCAAAGCTAGTATCCGAGAATAGATATTTTAGATGAAAAGAAAAATTTTCATTTTTCTGAATAGTCTTAGTATTCGTGAATAGTGTCAGATATCGTGAATAATCTTGTATATCGTGAATAGTAACTCAACACCAAAAGATGAAATTCCACAAAAAAAAAACATCTTTACGCTTACATGAATAGTACTCGTGAATAAGAACTCGTGAATAGTAACTCATGAATAGTAACTTCGTGAATAAGTAACTCATGAATAGTAACCCCATACATGAAAAAGTTCCAAATTTGATAAAAACTTCAGATCAATATTTCAAAGATAATGATATTGAAGAAATAATATCATTACGAAAAAAAATAACATCCCTTACCTCAAAAAGAATCGATTTCTTGGAAGGAAAGGTCGAAAGTGATCTTGAATGAAACTTGTCTTGAATAAAGAACTCTAAAAGTATCTAAATACTCACAAAATACGCTCAATAATATAGAGAGAAAGAGAAAAACTTTGTTTACGGTGTGATTTTCAATTCTAACTTAGCCCTCTATTTATAGGAAAATGTTAGCCGTACCAAGCGCACTTGACCTGCCTTACACGATGGCTTTACTCGCTACTATTGCCACCCACCACATTTGAAATAAAATTCAGCACATTTTTCACCAACCACAAGTGGGGCCCACTCAATTCTAGAATTTTCCACCAAAATCAATTATAACCTCGATTTAGAATCGGACACCTCTTAAAATTCATAACAAATCATTCGTGAATTTTTAACGGTTCAAAATTTGTGGACATATACTCAACTTATGTATGTATAACATACCCAAAAATTACCACAATCCAACGGTCGGATTAAAATTATAACCCCTTATATATATCTCAAACCCCGATTTAATTTTTAATACCTCCAATCCGATAAAATACTTGATAAAACACCTCAACATTAATTCCTTCATTAATAACCACATAAATAAATCCATCATTTATATTCATATAAAATAAATATTTCCTTATCATATGAATCAATAATTAATTATTCACAAATAATATTACGAAATCACATTTATGACATGACCAGTCGCTCCCGAGAAAGAGGGGCTTTCCATGTAAGGATCTCTCCTTCTTGGCGCCATGATTAGGTGACCAAACCTCTCCTTAAACGAACTTTCTAGACATTGCCAATAATGTTATCTAATAATATTATTCAAATAATATGAATTATTGATCCGATAATGGGAAATCTGTCGCGTGACAATTATTGAACAACAATAATATAAAATATCAACGCAAAGAATTATTGAATCAATAAAATAAAATATTGAATAATAATTCACCGTAATAATTATTGAGTAGTGCCTTCTTACGTAAGGATCAATAATTCAACAATCTTTATACCGCTGGTGTCTTCTTACCGACGCCAGACGTATTCAGTATTTTAACCACCGGGTATTCCAATAGTCTTAATTGGTAATAACTACGCCGTTATTTATAACCACCCAAACTTTATGCTTTTTCTCATCCAATCGCTTTCACATTATGGGGCCCACACATGGTACTGCTAGCCGCATCGTAAATATTCCCGACAAATCTGAATATTCCACGACCAAACGAATATTCCCAAACAAAATGAACATTTTATAACCACTTGCTTATTTTGAAATATTTGCGCATTTAACCATAACTATCCACATTAATCAAATCCACCCTTACTATTTCAAAATAATAAATAAAGGAAATTCCTTTTATTTAAAAAATTTGGGTCTTACAACCTCCCTCCTTATGAAATTTCGTCCTCGAAATTGGCGTGCGTACTGGTGTTTGAAAAGATGAGGATACCTCGCTTTCATTTCGCTTTCCAATTCCCGTGTCATTTCCTCTATAAAGATGATTCCTCCACAAAACTTTAACTTGTGGTATGACCTTTGCGCGTAGGACATGCTCCTTCCTATCCAAAATCTTGACAGGTACCTCCTCATACGTTAAGTCTTCGACTATCTCGTCCGGTTCTAACTCAATGACGTAGTTTCAGGTCGTCCACATATTTACGTAACATCGATACGTGAAAAACGTTATAAACACGCGTCATACTTGGTGGTAAAAAAGCGAGTCTATAGGCCACGCCCTATTCGATCGAGAATTTCAAATGGATTAATAAATCGAAGGTTTGAGCTTTCCTCACCTCACCGATTCTCGCTTTTAAAATAACAACCTCTTGCACCTCCTTCTTCAAATTCATCACCTCCGGTGTGTAGCTGTGAAGCGACTTTAACTTTACTGGATTAAAGTCGATTATACTCAGTATATCATCACGTGGGTACCTAGAGTTTTCATCTCCATCTCTATTACTTGTAAATTATACGAAATTAGTCTTTGACAATATCGTACTTTCGTTTTATAATCGATCTTCTACTCAACACGTCAATTACCACGTTAAACTTTTTGAGGATGGCATGGTTAGAATATGTGCCAAAATGAGTCAGCCTCTTGAGCTCTTGGAAAATCTTCTCGCATTCCTTTGCCAGCATACTGAATTTTGTATCTTTTCGAGTCACTTAAGTTAACGGAATAGCGATTCAAGAAAATCCTTCCACGAATCTCCGATAATAACCAACTAAGCCTGAAAGCTACGTATTTCGATTCTCGACTTAGGTTGCTCTCAATCGTGACTCATATCCCAATCTTGGATAAAGACGTCACAATGACACCTATCGATTTACTTATCGCATCGAATATGACGTCCCTACAGAGAGTCGCTTAGTGAATTCCACAAAGGAAGTCACAAGATAAAGGCTCAGTACCAAATTCTATAGTTGAATTTTTAACTCTCGAGTTCATATAGAGCCATTCGATATGAGATTTTAGAAATGAGTTTTGTCTGGGGTTCAAAGTCGATACAAAATTTAATATCGATCTTTGGGAGTAAGCCCGATAAATTCTTCAGAAATACGTCGGAAAAATCAACAACAACAAGAATATTATTCAAATCGACGTGTCTTTATTCAAATCCATAACATGGACTAAGAAAACTTGACATCCGTAATAAACGAATGACTTCATGGCTTGATATGAAAATGTTTGACTACAATGGTTTGATCGCTTGAGTTCAATAACAAAGTTGCTTAAGAATATGAAAACTAACAACCTTACAAAAGCAATCAATTTTGGCATGATGAGTAGTTAACCAATCAATCCCAAAAGCAAGTATCTTTAAAGAGATAAGGTCAACGGTAAGGTAATGGTGCCAACTTGAATCGATAAGATTTTTTAAACAACGGATGTAATGAAAGTTTCTCTAACGAGTCTCCATAAATAGGTCAAAGTCTAATTTCTCCGTAGTCAAGTTCAAACGTTGAGCGCAAGCAAGAGAGATAAAAAGAATGGGTAGAATCCTAGATTCTAGTAAGGTATAAACTTCGCAAGAATTTATAATTAACTAACCTGTAGCTAACCGTTCGGTTCCTCGTATTTTGACCGGCCACGACAAACGCCTTCGAGAATCCTTGACTTTGACTTTTCTCGGGACATCCTTTTGAGTCAACGCCTCATTGCACTAGGTTTCGATATCGTATAATCTCGAGCGATATGTCCTTCTTTTCCACAATTATAACATACCTTAAACTGTTGTGGGGCGGTTTGGGGTGATATATCCCTCTTTCCCGCATTAACATATGACCGGTGGTCTTTCTCCTCCTTGGAACTAGTTCTTCTTGGCCGACGTCTTCACATGGTCGTTATTGAATCTCCTCTTTTAAAATCTCCTCCCAACTCGCTTCTTCTATTTTCATAGCCACGATTACCACCAGAGTGGTTACTTTGTCCGTTCTTCTTCTTTCTCCACCGGTTATCGTTATTACGATGATCGCTTATCTTGGTATAATCCACGGTTATGGACCCTCGGTTGAACGTACTTTCGTTATCTCGCTTCTAACAATGAGCCCTGCTTACAACATCCTAATAGAGAGAAAATTTATGAGAAATGAGATATCGGCGTATCTTGGGTTTCAAACCTCTCGAAACATCCGCGTCATACGTTCCTCATTCTCCACCAAATGAGGTGCAAACACGGATAACTCCGCAACTTCGCCTCGTCTTTGGGACCGTCATGTTATTCTCGCTCCAATCTAATAAACTCCACTTCCTTCATATAACGAATACTTTCGTGGAAGTACTTGTCATTGAATCATTTTCAAAACGTCTCCCACGACATCGCCGAGTGCAAATTGAATGGACGCTTCACGTATTCCCACCAAGAATCACCTTCGCCACGGAACATAAAAAGTAGCGAATGGAACTTTCGTTCCTTCGTGCATCCCAAGACATCGAATATCTTGGTAATTTGCTTGACCCATGTTTCACGCCATGATCGGATCGGCTTTCCCAAATTACGTGGTCCCAACTCTTTGAATCCTTGCAATGTGACCACCGTGAATTGCTATCATCTCCTCCTCGTATTTTTTGTACACGAGTCTCCTCTCGTCTCGATTTTGCATGAATCGCAAAAAGCTTCTAAACATCCCTCGTTCATCATCTGCTTCAGCAGTGTTATTCACGGGAGGTACATTGCCACTGACTGTTGCGTTCTCCTCGTTGTTAAGTCTGCAGGCATCTCCACGGTCTCATTTACACCACTATTAATATTCTCAATTGACATTCTCAATTCATCGTCATAAAACAAGGGTTAATTAAGGAAATCATCACATAATATCCCTATCCCTATATACCACCAACCAACAAATAAGCTTAGGTAGGACACACTTTAGCGAAGGATTTACTCGCCTCTCCCCTAGTTCTATTCCCCGATCTCCGCCAGAGATCATATCCCTAAGCTCGATACCAACTGTGACGACCCCAAAATAGGTCCATTCCATCCAACCCATTCTCGAGTCGCCAAATACATGGTATGCGAAACAACTACAACTTTAGTATCACAACAATAAAATCAGAGTTTAAATACAAATATTATCTTCTGTACAATATTTATACTCAAATAAATCCTCATCACATTTATTGATACATTATTTTACAATAATGGTGAGGACTACTAAACAACTCTCTAGAACCTTCATTCCATACCCCCGACTAGTACTTCGCTACATTCTCGCCTCCTGAGAAGAAAAAATGGAACAACAAGGAAAAGGGTGAGCTCAACTAGCCCGATAAAGAATGTTATGACTAAGATAATATACAACAAATTATCGTTAGTCTCCAACAGGAAAAAATCGATAGAATACAATAGGCAACAAGTTTCGGATCAATATTCGCAATGAAATAATAATTCATAGAAGAGTTACGTAGAGAATGAAATCTACTATAATCTATGAATTTAACGGTCCATCATCAATATTTTATCCTGTAACATCAATCAATATTCATCTCAAATTAAATATTCATCTTTTGCTACAGGTGCCAAAGATATTCATCAATCGGTCGTGTTCATTTAAACACTGTTCATCTCATTTTACACTAAAGGCCAAAGATATTCATCGATCGGTTATATGTTCATTTAAACACTGCTCATCTTTTGCACTACAGGCCAAAGATATTCATCGATCGGTCGTGTTCATTTAAACACTGCTTCATCTTTGCACTACAGCCAAAGATATTCATCGATCGGTCGTATTCATTTAAACACCGCCATCTTTGCACTACAGGGCCAAAGATATTCTTGAAAATCATTCATCTTTTGCTACTGGGCCAAAGATATTCAATAATATCATCATTTAAGATCGAGGATGATGAAAATATTTTTAAAAGAAACGAATCCAAAGGAAACAAAATGACAAGGATTAAGGATTAAGGATTCGTACTTTGTTTTATCCATGTCCAACAATACCTCAAAAATAATCACGGTGGTGTAAAATTCAAGAATGATCAAAACATGGATACAATCAAAGCTAGTATCCGAATAGATATTTTAGATGAAAAGAAAAATTTTCATTTTTCTATTGAATAGTCTTGCCGTATTCGTGAATAAGGTCTTGAGTATCGTGAATAGTCTTGATATCGTGAATAAGTAACTCCAACACCAAAAGATAGAAATTCCACAAAAAAAAAACATCTTTACGCTTCATGAATAGTACTCGTGAATAGTAACTCGTGAATAGTAACTCATGAATAGTAACTCGTGAATAGTAACTCATGAATAAGAACCCCGACATGAAAAAGTTCCAAATTTGATAAAAACTTCAGATCAACATTTCAAAGATAATGATATTGAAGAAATAATATCATTCTGAAAAAAATAACATCCTTACCTCAAAAAGAATCGATTTCTTGGAAGGAAGGTCGAAAGTGATCTTTGAATGAAACTTGATCTTTGAATAAAGAACTCTAAAAGTATCTAAATACTCACAAAATACGCTCGATAATATAGAGAGAAAGAGATAAAACTTTGTTTACGGTGTGATTTTCAATTCTAACTTAGCCCTCTATTTATAGGAAAATGTTAGCCCATAAAGCAGACTTGACTGCTTTACCGATGGCTTTTACTCGCTACTATTGCCACCCACCACATTTGAAATAAAATTCAGCACATTTTTTCACCAACCACAAGTGGGGCCCACTCAATTCTAGAATTTTCCACCAAAATCAATTATAACCACGATTTCCGAATCGGACACCTCTTAAAATTCATAACAAATCATTCGTGAATTTTAACGGTTCAAAATTTGTGGACATATACTCAACTTATGTATGTATAACATACCCAAAAATTACCACAATCCAAATCGGTCGGATTAAAAATTATAACCCCATAATATATCTAAAACCCCCGATTTAATTTTTAATACCTCCAATCAGATAAAATCTTGATAAAACACCTCAACATTAATTCCTTCATTAATAACCACATAAATAAATCCATCATTTATATTCATATAAAATAAATATTTCCTTATCATATGAATCAATAATTAATTATTCACAAATAATATTACGAAATCACATTTATAACAACCAGGTACATTACGCGGAAGAGGGGCTTTCAATAAGGATCTCTCCTTCTTGGTAAAGCATGATTAGGTGACCAAACCTCTCCTTAGGCAGAACTTTCTAGACATTGCCAATAATGTTATCTAATAATATTATTCAAATAATATGAATTATTGATCCGATAATGGGAAATCTTGTGCGATGACAATTATTGAACAACAATAATATAAAATATCAACGCACAATTATTGAATCAATAAAATAAAATATTGAGCGATAATTCTCGTAATAATTATTGAGTAGTGCCTTCTTTACGTAAGGATCAATAATTCAACAATCTTTTGTGTGCAATCTGGTGTCTTCTTGTGCAACCCACGCGTATTCTCGTATTTTAACCAAGGGTATTCCAACATCTTAATTGAGTAACAACTACGCCTGCTTATTTATAACCACCCAAACTTTGTCGTTTTTCTCATCCAATCGCTTTCCGTTATGGGGCCCACATGGGCTGTAACATGTGGTAGGAATATTCCCAAACGATCTGAATATTCCACGACCAAACGAATATTCCCCGACAAAATGAACATTTTATAACCACTTGCTTATTTTGAAATATTTATGATTTTAACCATAACTATCCACATTAATCAAATCCACCTTACTATTTCAAAATAATAAATAAAGGAAATTCCTTTTTATTTAAAAAATTTCGGTCTTACAACCTCCTCCTTATGAAATTTCGGTCCTCGAAATTGACGTCGTACTGGTGTTTTTCAAAAGATGAGGATACCTCGCTTTCATTTCCGTTTCAATTCCCGGTCATTTCTCTACATAGCGTGATTCCTCCACAAAACTTTAACTTGTGGTATGACCTTTCTTGGCGTAGGACATGCTCCTTCCTATCCAAAATCTTGGCAGTACCTCCTCATACGTTAAGTCTTCACTATCTCGTCCGGTTCTAACTTCAATAGCGTAGTTTGGTCGTCCACATATTTACGTAACATCGATCGTGAAAAGCGTTATAAACATCGTCGTACTTGGTGGTAAAAGCGAGTCTATAGGCCGCGGTTCCTATTCGATCGAGAATTTCAAATGGATTAATAAATCGAAGGTTTGAGCTTTCCTCACCTCACCGATTCTCGCTTTTAAAATAACAACCTCTTGCACCTCCTTCTTCAAATTCATCGACTCGATTGTGTAGCTTGACGGCTTTAACTTTTACTGGAATTAAAGTCGATTATACTCGTATATCATCACGTGGGTACCTAGAGTTTTCATCTCCATCTCTATTACTTGTAAATTATACTGAAAATTAGTCTTTGACAATATCGTACTTTCGTCTTGTATATCGATCTTCTACTCAACACGTCAATTACCACGTTAAACTTTTTCGGGGATGGCATGGTTAGAATATGTGCCAAAATGAGTCGCCTCTTGAGCTCTTGGAAAATCTTCTCGCATTCCTCATTGCATACTGAATTTTGTATCTTTTCGAGTCGGCTAAGTTAACTGAATAGCGATTCAAGAAAATCCTTCCACGAATCTCAGATAATAACCAACTAAGCTTCAAGAAAACTACGTATTTCGATTCTTGACTTAGGTTGCTCTCAATCGTGACTCATATCCCAATCTTGGATAAGACGTCACAATGACACTATCGATTTACTTATCGCATCGAATATGACGTCCCCTACAGAGAGTCTGGCTTAGTGAATTCCACAAAGGAAGTCACAAGATAAAGGCTCAGGTACCAAATTCCACAAAGGAAGTCACAAGATAAAGCCTAGAAAGCATTAGCAGGCTTCACTATTCTGTTAAATAGTGTGATAATAAATGTAATGAGGACTGAATTTGAGTTTGTATACTGTATATGAGGACTCCATTGAGAGTGGATATTGTCTAGAAGACAATATTCTTGCTTAAACTCTCAGTTTATGTTTTGTCATATTTTACACGACAGTTGTATAATTAAGTTCTATTTGATTTATGTACCATGTATTTGGCGACTCAAAATAGGTGATGTATACCTATTTTGGGGGCGTCACATCACAAATACCGTAGAAATATGATATAAAATTATAAATACAATTTAAAATTATAAATACAATTGTAAAATCTTATTGTGATATAATTTGTAAATTTTAAGACGTAAAATTTATAATATATGATATAATTTATAATTTGCAAAATTTAAGTTGTAAAATTTATACGTATAATTTGTTACATTTAAGAAGTAAAATTTATAATTTATGATATAATTTATAATTTGCAAGATTTGAGTTGTAAAATGTATACATACAATTTTTTAATTTAAGACCTAAAATTATAATTTATAATTTGCAAGATTTAAGTTGTAAAATTTATACATATAATTTGTTAAATTTAAGACATAAATTTATAATTTATGGTATAATTTATATTGCAAGATTTAAGTTGTAGAATGTATACATACAATTTGTTAAATTTAAGACGTAAAATTTATAATTTATAATTTTAAAATATAAACATACAATTTGTTAAATTTAAGGCGTAAAATTTATAATTTATGATATAATTTATAATTTGCAAGATTTAATTTATAAAATTTATACATACAATTTGTTAAATTTAAGGCGTAAAATTTATAATTTATGATATAATTTATAATTTTCAATATTTAAGTTGTAAAATGTATACATAAATTTGATAGTTTTATAAGTTTTTCCTCACATAAATAATAAATGGGGTCTATTTCATGTCAAATTTACAGATATTAAATCTCTTAGCAGAAATGATATTTTGGGCGTAATTCATCTGAATTCCAACAAGTTTTATTAATAATGTATTGCATTATTTAAATTAAAATGTGCTAGAAATATAAGCATAGACCAAACGTAATTGATAAATTTAACAAAAATAAATGAAGATACAAGTAGACCATTTTATCTCTAATTTTACCCGTTAATAAATTAATGTCAATTTATAATAATATAAGAAATTAAAAATATGAAAAGGGGAGGGATTTTTGACACCAAGCTTTGTAATATCAAATTGAGTGATAGGATTGGGATTTAGGACTATAATTTATCGGATTAATATTTATATCTCAAATATAATTTTTACAAATAAATATAATTATAGCTAGATGAATAATTGAGTCATTTTATGGACTTGGAACTAAAAAAGGTAAAAAAATGCAATGTTGGGCTGGCCTAGGCGTAATTGTTTGTAAAAAACGTGAGGAATGTTGGGCCTGGGCCTGGGCCTGGGCAAGGGGCGAAGTTATTATTTTGTAAAGATATAGTATTATTATTATTATTATTATTATTATTATTATTATCACGTGAATTTAAAAATCTAAAACTAATAATTAAAAGAAAATAAAATGAATGTAATATTTTTCAGGAGTAGCACTGAATTTATATTATGTCAAAAGAGTAAATGGTGGTCATCAATAACATCATAATGTGAAACCATTGAGTTTGGTGGGGACTGGACTGGACTCATCCATTCATTGATTGATTGGGTTATTATTATTAGTAGACTATTGATTAAAATCTAATCTATTTGATCATCAATCTGAACCAACGGTGGATTATGATTTATTTTCAACCTCTTCTCTATAAATATATATTACTATCATAAAAATCAAATCTTCTTGAAAAATAATGGTAAAACTTGTTCACAAAGATTTAACTTATTAAATCACATATAACTAAAATTAAATTACTATATATATATATATATAAAATATAATGATCCATATCATTAAAAAACAAGAATAAATAATCATGATTACAAATTTAAAATCGACATCCACTACTCATAATTAGAATTTAAAATTTATTAATGACATGTTAATAAATTCTAAACTCAATTAAAACTCTAATTAAAAACTTTAAATCGTACCTAATAAAATTAGTCTTATTCTGAATAATAAATATTATTATTTTTTTTATCATCTATTTTTAAAATACTGTTTTAAATATTATAAATAATGTATACTCCGATCATTCTCCAAGTGACGATTGAAATGAAGAATTAGGTTAGGCGAATTTAATTTAATTAAAGATATCATAAAAACACAAAGATCTCAAATTTCAACTAACGTGTCACATAATTCTTTCGGGAGAATATTTTCCTCCCTTTCTCCTATCAAACCCCTTTTTCATTGTGAAACTATACTCTGTTTTTGCTTTAATTTCATTACATCTCTCAAAAGCTCTGTAAAATTCAGAGCTTAGCTTCAACTAAAGAGCAATTATTACAATTGGGTTTCTTAATTTCCACCTAATCCATTCTTGTGTTTTCACTACTCTTATTACTTCACATATACTACTGTTTCTTGGTGTTCTTTTATCTAAAAACTTGTGCTTCGTTTTGCTTTTAAGGAATTGCACATGCTCTGTATTATTGCATTATATGCAAATTCTGTGTGTTAATTGTTGGGCTAGAGGGATCAAAGATCTTGAGGGTTGATCTCATGTTTCTTTGGTGGGAGATGAGAATGCAACTGTTGATTGCCTACTTTATAATTCTCGGTGTTTTTCCAGTTCCTGGATTCGCAGGTAATGGGGCTTAATTTTTTTCATAATTTAATTTGTTTGAGCAATGGTAAGTTAATTCAATGTGGTGGTCTTCACGAACTTTGAATTCTGTCAACATTTGTGATCTGGGTTCTCATAAGTTTATAGTACTGTGATCAACAATCAAGAGAAAATGTTCCTTTTACAATTTACGAATTTTTAAATCCTTTATAATCTTTGTTGGTCTTGCATAGTTCATTTATATCAATTAGGCTACTCGAATAACTGGATCGTTAATTTTAGCTGTGAGTAATGAAATAAAAATTTATTATATCTCAATAGTACAGGTTTCAGCTTTTACATTTTTGATCTATCCAACATCTACTATATCCAAATTGGCAAACTGTTCATTTCTTGGGCAGGGTTTGTTATCTAAACAATAATTATAGCGATACTTTTTTTTTTTTTTGGGAAATTAGAATAAGGTAATTTGGAAATTTGGAATTGCTAAATATCAGTTAAGGCATTTTTTATTTGATTGGTAAAAGCATTTGATTTACTGGCTGACATTTTAACTTTTCACTCTGTTGCAGGCTTTAACATACATTCATTGAGAGCAGCTTATGTGCTTAATCACTTCAATATAGGAGCACCTCACCTAAAATCCTATGAAACAATTAGACCAAGTCTTCTGCAAAATGGTACTTCTACATGATTTACAATATTTAGAATTGGTTCTATGTGCTTAGGATAGTAAACCTTCACTTGTTGACACCCTACAAAGTTTTTGAAAGTTTTTAAGGTATGTTCGAAATGTAAACATCTAGGAAAAGTTTTTTGTCACTATCATTGTTTCATTGTTTCCAAAACAGATATGTCTTTGCCATTTTGACCATTTCTAAAATATTATGTTCCTTATTAAACAAGAAAAAGAAATTGTTTCTTGGGTAGTGGTATATTAATCACCTTTCTAGGTTTCTGCGTAAGTCCCTAGTATATGTACTGTTAACGCCAAGATCTTCTGCCACGTCCCAATCACATAAGACGTCCTGATCCTGAAACTAAACACAGTCAACACCAAAAGCTTGATGACTTCGACCGTCGGGGGATAGCTCAGGCGTGAGAGTCACTACAGGCGATCACAAGGGTTAACAATGGAGGATAAAATATCTAGTGTATTGAGAGAGATAAAATTATCAGTTACCTTTACTTTGAAGACTTCCTTGCTATGTTATCTCGATCTCTAGCAGGTTTTATCGTACCCACCAACTACTTCGTCGACACACCCCGATCCTCGATGGTTCCTGACCGCACACGCCCCACCCACCACCGTGGTCACTTTGCTTTCTCATCAAGGCCATCCAAGGATCCTATCCACATTAATGTACGATGATATAATAGTCAACCATCATGCTTTTTCATCATCAGTAAGTCAAAGACAGAGATATTAAAATATCTAATGGGTTCGATCCATTCAATTCACCTTAAGCCTTTCAAGACTTAACTAAGAAAAGCCACCGACCTCATTCAACCGCCAAGCCTAATAGAAATGACCTAAGAGATTTAACCAAATGAATGGGCCCAATCGGGTCGACCCAATATGTGAAATATCACGACCCAACATTGCCCCCTAGTTTTTCATTAAATAGGATATTTAATAGAAAACTATAAACGGTCAATGATATTATAGGATTTGATAGGGTTGAAATAGGCCCAAACTGAAACCCTTCAAGGCCCAAATGGTACGGAATTTTACTAACGAGGCAAATTAGAAACCGGAAGCCCAAAGGAAAGACCCTACCTGATAAATATCTGAAGCTTAACCCGGACGCTTCCCATTCAACTTCCCCATCATTGTCAGAAATTAAATGTCTTTGCTTACGTAACTTTCGTAACCACAAGATATAAAAGTAATTTTTGCCCAAATGACATTTTACTGTCGATTTGAATTTTGAACTTTTAGCTCTTCCCTTCTCTTTCGAACTTCCTTCCTAGCTTTGCAAAATCTCAAGCAAAATCTCAACAATGGTGGTCCTCAATTCGAACCAGAACTCTCCTCTTTGTGTGACCCCAATTAACACCGTCCCACCGAATCCAAGCCCCAGTAAAGAGGCATCAAGCTCAAACCCTAAGGCTGCAACCCCAAGTAAGAATCCAACAACAAAGCCCCTTCCCAACCCTTCTGCATTTTATAGGAGTAAGGAACGATACTCCTATGCCAACACTCCATCGATAGTTACTGAGATTGAATTGAAGAGAATCCGAGCTCGTTGCCATATCCCGGACACCTACTTGGTGAGAGTTCCCAGGTCAGAAGAGCGAATGTATCAACGACCAGAGGGATGGACGGCTGTCCCGGTAACTATCCTTGAGAAGGGAATCCGATTCCCTCTCCATGCTTTCATAATAACCCTCCTAGGGTTATTGGCGTCGGATTTGCCTAACTGGTGCCGAATTCCTATATACACATCCTAGCATTTATCGCCTTTTGCCATGAACTGGGCGTCGAACCCACACTCGACTTTTTTTTTCATTATACACAAAATCGGTCGATCCAGAAAAGGGCTTCAAGGCCTTGAGCAAACAACCACCGAAGACAAGCGAAAAATTAGAGAGACGCTCTTTGGTTTCTACTCCTTCCAGTAACAGGGGATGGCACGAAAAGTGGTTTTTCGTAAAGGGACCAGAGATCGCTTCCCTGCCGAACTGGGCTACTGATGAGAAGATATCTGCTGACTTCGGAGACATTCCTGAGGAGCGTGAGGCCGAAATGATAGAGCTCTTTGACAACTTCCCGAAGGAGGAATGGAACTATGAACTTCTCTCCAAGCAGGCATGGTTATATGACCACAAATGTAAGTATTAATATGTCTTATATATACATAAATTTGGAAATTTATGTAATGTGAATTCTGACATAGGACTGTTTACTTTATGTAGTGTCTTTGATCAGACCGAGCTCCTTATAAATAAAGGAATTCGAAGATTTTTTATCTGGAAAATCTTCGGAAGAAGCTGAAATTCCACTACTAGAAATCATGCCAAGATGATCCAACTCACAAAGCACATACCATCGAACCTCGTGTAGACGAGCCGTGGTGACGATCTTCCTCTGCAGAAGAAAACCTTCAACCTCACCAAAAAAGAGGGCCATCCAAAACCCCCGATCAACCCCCATTCCAGACCTCTCATTGCTGAGCCCATCCAAGATCCCAACCAATCACTGACCCAACCCCCCTCGAGGAAGTTTACTCGATCGCGCATGAAATGATCGAAAAAATCTTCACCGAAGTCAAGAAATTAAGAACTAAGGTCACACACCACTGCCGCCAGATTCGAACTCGAGAGTGCCTTCATCTTCAATTGACCAAACTCAGTAGTCCCCGTGGAGATACTGAGGTTTCGAGGATCGAAGAACAAAAATTAACACCTTGCAAGACTATCCGGAAAAGGAAACAACCTTCGATAGTCGGTAGAGCCAGATAACCATTCCGTCACCAAGATCATGAGCCCATTCCTTCTGGTCTCCATCCCCGAGAATGTATATATGGATCCTTCCCAGGCCAGTAACCAAACCATGCCCTCTCCCCAGGCCTTTCGTCACATGAATTTCGAATGATGCGATGGGATCGCCGACCTTATGGCCTCGGTTGATGCTAATTTCCATTTCACTCTTTGATACCTTTGTTCGAGATCGACGATCACCGATTCTAATGATAATGCGATCGGGGATTTGGTTGATGAGGGTATGAGCTACCGGCGAAGGTAATTGATCGCTTTCTTTAGTTTATACACTTATATCCTCGCTATATATTTGAAACCGATTGAATCTTGTTTGAATATGTAGGCAAATGTCATGTTTTAGAGCGTTCGTCCTGAACACGTAAATCTTTGAAGAGAGAGGCTATGAGAAATGAAAACAACATGTTGAAGTCGACGTTGGCTCGGGAGAGAAGTCAACACGAAAGTGCTCTTCATACCAATGAAGGTCTTCGAAGGGAATTGACTCAAACCAAGGAAGATCTGAGGGAATCCAATGACGAGCTGAAGTCGACCAAGGAGGAGCTGAAGGCGACAAAGGCCAACCAACAAAACATGACGAGTATGAATGCTGACCTTGTTGAAAAAAATGATGTTCTGAAGATCAAAGAACTTCGTCACGTGATCGAGCTTAGCGGTACAAATCGATGAAGTTCGAATGAAGGCCCGGATGACAAGGAAGCACATATAGCCAAACGCCTAAACTTCATGACAAGATAAAGGCGCTTAAATAGCTAGGTCCTCCTTTGATCAAGAGTTCATAAGCAATTCATTCAAACCGAGTACCCTTTGACGAATTGAATCTCGAAATTCGAAGGTATACTCAAGAAGGTTATGAAGTATCGCCAAGTCGAGGCAAAGAGAAATTAGTTAAGGCCCAAGATAGATCCGGCTCGCTTGATTCTCAAGATGAAGATAATGTAACAATTTGATGTAACTTCATTTTTTTAGTGTTAAGATTTTGTGAAAACTTTTGTTTCGCTTATGTGAACTCTTTGAACGTTAATGGAACTTTACTTTCTTTATCATGACTTTTGTTTTATTTCGTTTCTTGTCAATAATTCAACATCAATGATCTTGAATGAACTTAACTTACTTAACTTAAATTGTGAATCAGATAAGGCGTATAACAGTTAAGTTAAGAAAGGACATAAACTGAATTTAAGGAACCGAACTCAACACTTGAACAAAATAAAATAATGTATACTTATCGTTTCCGAAGTGTGAGACAGTCACGATATAAAATGAATTCAATGGATCCTCCTTTTCACTATCAAGATCTTGTTTACCACTCAAAGGGGTAAAACAAGTATATAAGGACATTTGTTTACCACGCGGGGTAAACAATTTTATAAGGACCATGGAATTTGTTTACCACTCATGCTAGAACAAATTCATAAGACACACCTAATAATAAGGCTACCATCGAATGGCCAAAGAAGTCCCCGAACCTCCTTACTTGGTGCATTTTGTTTACCACTGTGGTAAAGCAAAATTAAAAGGACTATGAAATTTGTTTACCACTCGCGGTAAAACAAACCCACGAGGACACTCCTGCCGGAAAAGGTTACCATCGAATGGTCGTAAGTCCACCTCGTCCTCCTTACAATCAATGAAAGTTTGCTTACCACGAAGGGCACCGACAAATTCATAAGGACCACTCGCCAAAAGGCTACCATCGAATGGTCACGAGTCCCAGTCCTCTTTACACCATTATGAATTTAGGGCCATAGAAGAAGATCAATTGTGAAAAAGTGAATCTTTTATCAATGATGAACCACCATTTACGAGACTTAGATAAACCGACTCGATCTCTCATCAAAATATTTTCAAGTCCGCCAAGATGCCAAGTATTCTTGATCTCGATCCGTCCAAAGGCCTTCAACCAATAAGTTCACTGCTTTGCTTGATTAATCACTTCATACTGTCCTTCCTATTCGACATAAGCTTTCCCAAGTTCTCGAGGTGTAGATGCTTCGACTTCCTAAGGATCAAAATCTCCCACTTCAAATCTCAGAAGCTTTACCCCTTTATCAGAATGCTTGGCTACTCTCGCTTGATATCTCGCTAACTCGATCAAAGCCACCTCTCGACTTCTTCCAACAGATCCAAGTTGACCTTCACCCTTCATCATCAGAGATCTCTTTGAACCGACCGACCAAGACCGGTAGATCCAATCTCAACAGGGGACTAAGGCATCGCCTATGCAAAGCCAATCCCGAAAGTGAGTCTCCGTAGTAGTTCTCGGCGTGGTCCGATAAGCCCATAACACGCTTAAAAGCTCTTCAGGCCATCTCCCCATAGCTTCATCCAGTCTGCGTTTGATCTCATTCAAGAATGACGTTACATTGGTCACCTCAACTCGCCTGTTTGACCGTGGATGAGCCACTGAAGTCTTCTTGTGTTGAACCCCAGACCCTTCGAAATCCTTCAACTTCGATCCCACGAATCAAGTCCAGTTGTCCGATATCACCACCTTAGAATTCAAACGAAACACTACCGACTCTTTCATGAACTTCGCATTCTTGTTCCGTTATCAACCGAAGTGGCTTCGCTTCTACCCATTTGGTCATATAATCAATAGCGACTATAACAAAACTGACTTGACCCTTAGCTTTCGACAATGGACCCAGTATATCTACCCCCCAAACAACAAAGTGTATAGGAGATAAGATCGAGTATAGCTCTTCTGGTGGCTGATGTGGGATCGGACTGTTGAGCTGACACTTTTCACACTTCTTCACGTACTCGGTAGCTTCCCTGAAAATTATAGGCCAGTAGTACCCCTGCTGAAGCACTTTGTAGGCTAATGACTTCGCAGCCATATGGTCGCCACAAATACCCTCGTGAACTTCTCGAAGAGCGTACTCAGCTTCAGATGGGACCAAACACTTCAACAATGGTGACGAAAATGCCCTTCGATAAAGATCCCATCAATAAGAACGAAGTTGACACTCTTGTACTTGATCTTCTTTGCTAGCATTTGATCCGAAGGAAGGACGCCATCTGCTAGATATTCAATGTAGGGAACATCTAACAATTAGAACGTTCAATGCACATCACCGCTTCATGCTGGATACTCCGCTACTGCAAACCTCCAAATAAACTGACCCATCGAAAACGCTAGCATCCGTAGTGGCCAGCTTCGACAATGCATCGGCAATAGAATTGTCGTTGCGTTCTATACCCTGAAACTCATAGGAAGCGAAATACTGAAGCCGATCTTTCAATTCTGACAAATACTTGATCATTCTCGCCCCACGAGCCTCATAATCTCCTGATACTTGCTTGACGACCAGCTGAGAAAATGACCAACTTCTGAACCTCCAGACACTTCGCTAAACGGACCCTGCCAAAGATCGCTTCATATTCTACTGTTGTTCGTTGCTCGAACCCAAATCGATGGCTTGTTGCACTTTGAATCCTCCGGACTTGTCAAGATAATCCACCTTGTAATCGACATAAAGCATACAACGTCCTTGATTTCGACTGTCTTTGAAGAACTGCAATCGCTTTCGACGGACGGACGTTTACCGGCAACATCGGCGTCTTTGAGAACGAACATTCCACCATGAAATCGGCCAAGCTTGACCTTTTCGAGCGATTCCGGGATGATATTCAATAAAAATTGAGATAATTCCATTGTCCATGCCGCCGATCTCCTCCGCCTCTCCGTAGGAATAACCAACGGCTCAAATCGCTTTCGGTGAAGGGCTCTATCTCAATCGCCATGGTTTGTTTCGCTATAACCCTACTCCCGAGGCAATTACAAAGATTCCCAGAAGATCGCTCTGGCCGATCCAAGTCCCTCGCCACTCTCCAACTCCATGTGTTATTGAGAACTTGATCTTGAAGTGAGGATGAAAGTTACACTTGAGAGTCATCGAGTAGAATCTACCCAAGATGATGGCGTTGAAATGAATCTACGTGCACAACATAAAATTTACATGTTATTTCTACTGCTTTGAGTCGTACAAGATTACCGGTAGTTCAATAAGTCTCTGCTACTTTAACCGGGATCGTTGTTGAAGCCGTATAAAAGGAGCCTCTGCCCCACCTCCATCTTTTCGCCCATCAAGATGCGTCCTCCGATAAGCGTGAGCATATAGAATGTCAACTAAGACCCGTTATCAATCATCATATCGCTTTCACATCCACCGAATCCACTTCAGGCGGTGATCACTAGCGCCCTTCGCCGGGTTCGTTCGTTCTCAAGGATAATCTGCATCGAGAAGGATATAATCGCCTTTGAAATGGTCTGCATGGCTTTCTGGAGGAGCACACCGCCACTTTATACGACCGAATCCAGATATCCCCTCCTCTTCTTCCCTACCAATTTCTCTGCCTTCCCACCGGTTATTACATCAACGACGTGCCTCGGTGGTTGATTTGGAGCAGGTTGAACGGGTGGAACCATCTCAAACTGCTTTGAACAAAGATGGGTCAACATTTTGTTACGCTTCTTGTTGTTGGTCCTCCTCCCACATCTTGAACTAACAAACCGCTTTGAACCTTCCTCTCCACAAAGTCCTTTAAATTACAACACTCATTAGTGTCGTGACCTGCAGCTTGATGATAGCCACAATATTTTCGAGCATTGCCCTGTCCCGGTTTGAGAGCGTCGCGAGGTGGTTCAAAGAACGACTGGTTCCTGATCTGATCCAAAATTACCGACCTATCCGTATTCGGGCCAGTGTAAACCTTATTCACCTTCGAGGTAGGAGCGGTGGGCGATTACTTCCACAATACGCCATGTGTGTTGTTGTACTTCGAGCTGCCCTCTGGCCGATCATAATACCTCCCACCTTCTTCGATCGCCTTTACACTTAGAGAGAGTCTACCTCCTTCATCCTGTCCCAAGAAGGATGT
Source organism: Panax quinquefolius (assembly GCA_020205615.1). Classification (NCBI taxonomy): domain Eukaryota; kingdom Viridiplantae; phylum Streptophyta; class Magnoliopsida; order Apiales; family Araliaceae; genus Panax; species Panax quinquefolius. Next base: position 175,405,669 of record CM035153.1, read on the forward strand.
TTCAGGCTATTCATAGCCTCCTCCACCACAATGTAGCCCTCCGCTTTATCAAAAGCTTCGGCCAAGCTCTTCGGATGGTGAAACATTAGCTTCTTCACCAATTTTTCGGACGTCACCAGATCCAACCCATTCTGAAATAATCCGACAGCCTGAAGATCATTGAGGTCCGCCACTTGACCAACTGCTTCTCGAAATCTCTTCACATACTAGCCCAAGGATTCATTAGTGAACTGTCGAACCTGTGCCAAAGAACCTGTAGGCTTCCCTATTCTTCGGTTGCTCCCAAAACAAGCATGGAATTTGTCACACAGTTCGGACCACGACGAGACTGAATCTGCCGGTAGAGTCCCCATCCACTGCCTCGTATCCTTCCTTAACATTGTAATAAACGTATGACATTTGGCAGCATCGGTGAAATCATAATAATCCATCACCCTAAATTGAACGCTTTGCAGCTTTCTGGTCATAAGGATCCCAGACCCATCGTAACTCTCCATGTGAGGTAACTTCTTGGTGGTGTCCGCCTTCTCCTTAAGAATATCCGAGGAAAAAGGAGACGCCTTCTTTCCCGGAGTATCCTTCACCTGTTGAACCTCAGCCAACTGCTTTCGAAGCTCCTTTAATTCTTTCACCAAGAAATCCACGCCTTCTAGTTTGGAGGAGACTTCTTTCTCTTGTGATTCTTTCCTCTTCTGAATGGACCGACCTCCTCTATCGGAAACCACTGCCTTTGATGGACTTCTGGATTTACTTCGGCGTGTGGTCCTGTCATCCCGGTGAGAGTATTCACGACGCTGCTCCCTTCTTCTACTCTCTGGCACGATCTCCCTCGACCTACTCCTTTGTCTGCCATCATCTCGGCCTTGATAACCAATGACAATAAGTGCCTTTTTTGAAGCTACAGGAGTTCTGCTCCTCGATCTCCTTCGATCATGAGAACGGCCTCGAGACACATGTACAGAATGCTCCGGCTCTTTCCCCTCTCGTCGTTGTACATCCTTATGCCTACTATGCCTTTCAGACTGGACATAAGTGGACGCCTCGTCTTTCAGATCGGCCATCCGAAGCATCTGCACAGCTATATCTTCCCTCTGCTTTAGAAGAACTTCTAAAGCTTTATCCGCCTCTTCTGCCATCTTCGCCAACTTGGCAGCCGACCACTTCCGTGATGGGTTCTAGGTGGAGAACCTTCCACCTGCCTCCGATCTTGGTCACGCCCTTTATCATCTGCAAACACCAACCTCCGTCTGGCTCCACCATGAGCTCTCGAACGAGAACCCTTAGAATCATGCTTGGAAGCAGTGTTCTCATTCTCGTGAGCACTCTTTGAAGGACCCAGACGATACTTAACAGAAATATGTTGGACAGATGAACTCACATTTTCTACCGTCCTTCGAATGTATCCGCTTACTCTCACCATCTTTTCCGACGTGGAACAAATGAAACTTGTGATTGAAAATTACAAGACACTAGAACACAGCCCTCCTTCTAGGGCCAATGTTAACGCCAAAATCTTCTGCCACGTCCCAATCACATAAGACGTCCTGATCCTGCACACTAAACACAGTTAACACCAAAAGCTTGACGGCTTCGACCGTCGGGGATAGCTTCAAAGTGAGAGAGTCAAGACAAAGATCACAAGGGTTAACAATGGAGGATAAAATATCTAGTGTATTGAGAGAGATAAAATTATCAGTTACCTTTACTTTGAAGACTTCCTTGCTATGTTATACTGATCTCTAGGCGGTTTACATGCGCCGCTCTTGTCGACACATTTCCTAATCCTCGATGTTCTGCCGATTTTTACAACCCACCCACTACCTGTGGTCACTGTTTTCTACCGCCGGCCGTCCAAGGATCCCATCCATATTAATGCATGGCAGATATAATAGTCAACCATCATGCTTTTTCATCATTGCAAGTCAAAGACAAAGATATTAAAATATCTAATGGGTCGATCCATTCAATTCAGCCCAAGCCTTTCAAGACTTAACTAAGAAAAGGCACTGACCCGGCCCAACTGGCCAAGCCCAATAGAAACGACCTAAGAGATTTAACCAAATGAATGGGCCCAATCGGATCGACCCAATATGTGAAATATCACGACCCAACATGTACTTGTGTAGTAACCGGAGATTTACTACTTTGTTGTGGTGGGCGTGTGTTAATAACTTAACATAATACCATATATAATGTTATCGATCCTGTAACTCCCAAGAGTTATGGATTAAAAAATGTCTGGAATGCCACTTTCAGTAGCCTAATTCTAAAAACCCTTTGATCTATCGCCATGTAAAGTTTTCCAACTAAAAGCATTTCAGCAAACCTAGTGCTATTTAATTTTCAAACACTAAAGCTAGAAAGCTATATTTGATGCTCACATCTACGAACTGTTGCATGTTCTTACCTTTTGTAGTTCTCACCCAGCACAACACCTTGAGACCTTCCAAAACTCCATCAATTGCACCTACTACGTCACCTTTCTATCATCATGCTAAGGAACCAGCAGAAATTTCTTCACCTCCACCATCAGTCTCATTTTTCAAACATCATCATACAAGAAAGGAATTCAAAGACTTTGCTCATGGACCATCTAATCAGATTCATCCTCCTACTGACAGGCAACAAGGTCAGTGTCGTTAGATATTATTCATTGCTTTGTGTTGTCTTGCTTTTTGTCACTAACATTTTGTTCCTTTTAAATATTTAATGAAAGGTGTTAGCCCTTCAGTCACCCCGCTTGATTCTGCTTCTACTCCGTCAAAAAGCTGGAGTGCATTCAGCCCTGCACCATCACCAACAATTCCATCAATTAAACCTAGAAGTATGTAGAAACTCACTTTTTTCTTTACTTTGTAGAAGAATCAGTCAATTTCATTTACGGTAATCATTGATATACCATGTTATTATCCTTGTTCTGCATCTTCAAGTGTCTATGACTCCACCGATAATTTCTCCATTAAGCTCTTCCCTGAAGAAAAAGAAGAAGATTTTACCACCCTTGCAGGTATTGGCACTACCACCTCCACCTCCTAATAAAGGTACATATATGATATATTTTTGAAGTTTAAAAATCATTTCAATAAGAATTAGTATTATCTCTCACAACCTATTATCTTTGCAGATCATAACATTTGTCTTCCATACTACTTGTAGATTGTACATCAGTGACATGCACGGAGCCATTGACATACACTCCTAGTGGAGCTCCGTGTAGTTGCGTATGGCCTGTTGAAGTTAGACTAGGTCTCAGTGTTGCCTTATATACATTTTTTCCTTTGGTGACGGAGCTAGCTAAGGAAATATCAACTGGCCTTTCACTAAACCAAAGTCAAGTTCGGATAATGGGTGCTAATGCAGCCACCCAGCAGCTAGATAAAACCATGGTCCTCATCCACTTGGTACCACTAAAAGAAAACTTTGATTCCACTTCTGCATTTGTCATTTACAAAATGTTCTGGATGAGACAGGTTCTCATAAATACTTCCCTCTTTGGTGCCTACAAAGTGGTATATGTTCGCTATCCAGGTTATGTCACAATCCTTGATTCTTTCTGGCTGCATTGAAGTATTCCTAAATAGTGTTGTGATTCACATATTTATGCACCGTGTTAGTTCCCATTATCATCAGCATTAGATCAATTTTTTGGAGAAGGGTACCACCCACTGTATTGGGGCCTTGGGGGAGCTAATAGGCTAAGTTTGTCGGTTAGAAGAAAAAAATTTCATTGGAGTTACATGCCGACTTGAAGACACAAATATGTGATTTGTCTTACTACTGTTGAAATATCATCTTAGTGTACTGATCATTATGTTGCATTATGTCACTAAGAACTATTCAGTGGCTTTTTAATGCTATATTGTTTATATTTATGATTCAATTCTGTCCTCTTATATATTTTCTTCACAAATTTTTATATGGTGTACCTGATTATTTGCTTCTTAATTTCTTTCAACGTTTATATTTACAGGTCTTCCACCCTCTCCACCATCAGTACATTCAAGTGCTGCTAATATAGATGATCGCCCATATCCTGATGATGACAATGATGGAATGCCAATAAAACCTTTAGGGGTTGATGTGTCGAGGAGAAGGAAGGATGGGACTGGTGGAAGCATTATAGCTGTTATTGTTTTATCATCAGTCGCAACTTTCATTGTTTTTATGGGAGTTCTATGGATTTTGTTGTTGAAGTGTGGATGCTCCATCTGCAAACCCAAACAAACTCCTCATGTTCTTGTATCCTCCCACGGAAAACCATCAGGTACATACCATTTTATTATAATCATAAAATTCGACAAATTGCTTAAAAATCTGAAGATTGTCACATTCTTTTCATTCAGCATATTTAGCCAGATATTTGGTCTTTCTCCGGCTTGTTTTCTTGTAAACTTCGTTTTTTCAGTAATAATGTGATATTTTGAATTCCTGAAAAATCGCTAGTTTCTACTAGTCAACCTTTAGTTGTATGCAGAGTTTCTATTTACACAATTAGCAAATATGCAGGGACTTCCAAGTCTTTGATTTTTGGAAGCAGACCCACTTCAGCATCAATGTCATTTAGTTCTAGCATATTGGCATATACGGGGACTGCTAAGATTTTTAGCTTGAGTGACATACAAAGAGCCACTGATAGCTTTGATGCTTCAAGAATTCTCGGGGAGGGTGGTTTTGGACTTGTCTATAGTGGCATTCTTGATGATGGAAGGAAGGTGGCTGTGAAGGTTCTGAAGAGAGATGATCAGCAAGGTGGCCGTGAGTTCTTAGCAGAAGTTGAGATGCTTAGTCGCCTGCACCACAGAAACTTGGTCAAATTGATTGGTATCTGCACGGAGAACCATTGCCGCTGTCTGGTCTATGAACTTGTTCCTAATGGAAGTGTGGAATCCCACTTGCATGGTACATATAAGTCTTGATAATCCCTTAAATATCTATTTGCCCAAATTTTACGTATTTATTTATAATATTAAATCAACTGACATGTCTTCTTTTCCGTGCACTCAGGAATAGACAAGGAAACTGCTCCTCTTGATTGGTGTGCCAGAATGAAGATTGCTCTAGGATCAGCTCGGGGTTTAGCTTATCTGCATGAAGACTCAAGCCCTCGTGTCATACATAGAGACTTCAAGTCGAGCAACATTTTGTTAGAACATGATTTTACACCTAAAGTTTCAGATTTTGGGTTGGCTAAAACAGCACTAGATGAGGAAAACAAGCACATTTCAACACATGTTATGGGAACTTTCGGGTATGCACTTTGCCACTTACTCACTTTTCTCCCTCTCTCTCTCTCTCTCACACACACACACACACACACACACACACACACACACATATATACCCTGCTACTATCACTATTATCTGTTCTTCGTCTACTAGTAAAAGCTCTAATTATGCTCGGAAATTATAATGCTAGTATAGTCCAAGTTGTTAAAACCACACCAACGAGTGATATGGCTGAAGGCGAGGATATGATAGATTATTCTTTAAAGGTATCCTATCATTAGAACAAACGGTCTTAGTAACTTAAGTTTACCAGTAATGAATGACATTATCCAAGTAGAAGGAAGGAATCAAGTCGGGAATGAGCTGACCTGTGATATAATAGATAGATTACGTCCTGGTTTTTTTGTATGATTAACAGCCAGCGTGTCGTACTTGTGTTCAGATTGTTTGAAATTTTTCTCAGGTCTTGCACTATCTAGTCAATCCCCACCTTAATAGTTCTGTGATTTTTACATTAGTTTGCTATAACAACTTATCCCTTTTTGATGTGAACCACTTTTTTCCAGTTACTTGGCTCCAGAGTATGCAATGACAGGCCATCTGCTCGTGAAAAGTGATGTTTACAGCTATGGTGTAGTTCTCCTTGAACTCTTAACAGGAAGAAAGCCCGTGGACCTGTCACAGCCACCAGGTCAAGAAAATCTGGTTGCTTGGGCACGTCCGCTGCTCACAGACAAAGAGGCTTTAGAAACAATCATCGACCCAACTTTCAAGCTAAATATTCCATTCAACACTGTATCCAAAGTAGCAGCCATTGCATCAATGTGCGTGCAACCAGAAGTATCTCACCGTCCTTTTATGGGTGAAGTTGTTCAAGCCTTAAAGCTTGTGTGCAATGAGTTTGATGAAATAAAAGAACCTATATCAAGAAGTTGCAGCCATGAGGACTTTTCTACCGGTAAGAATAGTGGTGTTTCAGGTGATCTTATGGAAGCCTCAAGGATCCATTACCCAATGCCCGGATATGATTCTAGTTTGGACACTAAGACCCCAATGTCAGCTTCAGATTTAATGTATGTATCAGCAGGATTCGAGGAACAAGAATCTGAGTCTTTCAGGAGGATGTCTAATTCCGCACCCTTGAAAATGGGAAAGAAAAGGCAATTCTGGCAAAGATTAAGAGGGCTGTCTAGAGGAAGCATGAGTGAGCATGGGTCTTTGGGGAATTGAAGGCAAAGATCTCTTAAGAAATAATCTTTACAAATTTGGAGTTGCACTTGATGAGCAATATAGATTTTTTTTTTATACATGTACTTGCTCTGTGACAGTATAAACGGTCGAAATAAGAAATTAATTCCGGTAGTGAAGGATTTAAAGTAGTAGTAGTATTTGTTCTACATTATGTAGTTTGTAGTAATCCAATAAAGTGTTATAGACTTGAGGTGAACCGAAAAATTGTCAAAATGTGGATATGTATATATATATATATATATATATATGTATGCATGCGTTTGACATTTTCCGATGGTCATTTACCTTGATGAATCCACATCATTTGTTTAACTGGGAAAAGGTTCAACTGTTTAAGCTTCCTCTTCTGTAGTTACAATGAAATATTAGACTTTGAACGGTAGTAGCAACTCTTTAGTGGAACTCATTTTCAACTTGCAGAACAGCGACCACCACTGCTGGCATGCTATGGACCTGGTAGTAGAGTAGTGCTTCTGCTGGGCCTTCTTTTCCCCATAATTTGGTCTCAATAATACCCCCCTCCCTTCCTTTCCCAGAAAACAAAGAGTTTCATTTGATCCTAAAATTTAAATTTTGATGTTATTTTATTTTTAAATTTCACAAATTGACTAAAATATCCTTTATAGAGTAGACACACTAAAGTAACTTTTAAATTCCCACGGCCTTGCTGAGAAAAAAGTTGACGATAGTTGAAAACATAAATAAAGCTTAATGGATAGATAATTTTAATTGAGACACAAACAGGTGACATTACAACAGAATGGAACTGTCGATATTCCATTCTTTTTTTGGCAAGCAAATCTCTACATATAACAAACAGCTTGCTAAGAATTAGAATAATAGGTACTAAAATAGCAGCATCACTACTACTACAAAATACTACTGTACTCCTCCTAAAATGCTATTCATTCCATCGGGTGTTGGTCACCATTAAAAACCTGCTGCTCTTTTTAACCCGTGTCAGAATCTTCAGTCCCATGTACCTACATCCGCACATATAACGAGAATTAAGGTCCAAACATGTGTATATAAAGAAGAGATTATGAGAGACAGAAATTACTATAATCTTAATTTCTTACCTTCCCAACATCAGCAAAGTGGCTTGAGGATTTGTGCCAGGGGAGTGTGAAAATGTTGAACCATCAATGACACGAAGCCTATGAATGCCAAGAACCTCGTAGTTATGGCTTACCACCTTGCCAACTTGGCATCCACCATGGTAGTGCCAGATTGTGATTACAGTGTCTTTGCAGAATTGCTCCAACGATTTGGTATCGTTGGTATGTTTGGGGATAAAATTAACGTTAGCCTGGACACTTAAGTTGAGCAGCTTTTCAAAGGTTGCCTTGTCAGACTGCATATAGTTGGTGAGGTGTTTTGAGGTGACAAGCTTCTCTACAACGCGAATACCCTTGACACATCGCCGTAGATCTTGTGGATGGCTGAAGTAGTTGAAGGAGACATTGGGGTTATCATCAACATTAGTGTTGTTCAGGCTGAGCTGCCCTGTCGACTTTGGGCTGGCAATCTTTTCTAGGATGAAACCTCCTTTGAACACTTCATGTGGAAGTATTTGCTTTCTTCTTCTGTAGGCTTGAATAGCTTCTCTTGTTCTTTGCTTTGGAGGAATGGTAGAGAGCTGCCCAATCTGTTCATACCACTAAACCATTACTTAAAAATAATAAACATGATTAGCCAGTTTCGCAGAGACATATCAATAACTCGTCATTATTCTTCTACTATTATTCACTTCAAAATACTAAGAGTGTCATGGTAGCCCAATTATAAGTTCAAGACTAGTCCCAATACGTGCATTTTACTAACCTCAGCTGATAACAATCCATGATTGCAATTAATGCTATCAGGGGACTGCCCAAATCCACTACTAGCCTCAATGTAGACGCCAATCTTGGTGATCCCGACAGTTTGAATCAACGTCTGCTCCACGGGTCTATCGAAGGGAACAAAAACTGCATTCATAGGGTTGTCTGACATGCCTTTCCCAACAAACTCATTGTCAAGCACCACAGAGATGTTCATTTTTTCTAGGTCGGGCTTTGGTCCAATGCCACTAAGTAGTAGCAGTTGAGGGCTTCCAATTGCACCGGATGACACTATAATTTCACTCCTATGCCTCTTTGAAAGAAATGCTTGATGTCGCTTCCCATTTTCATCTTTGAATATGACTCCAACAGCCCTTGGCTTCTTCCCTGTATTGCAAAATTAACTACCCATCAGCACCATTATGATTTTTACTAATGAACAAAACTTGCTAGAATTAACAAATGATTAAAAAAATTTGTGATGATAACATGGCATGCATATGACTATTTTAAGGTGCTGCAGTTACCAGTTTCATCAAACGCAATCTTCTGAACTGTTGCATGAATCAGAACATTAAGATTTTCTGGGTTGGCAGTTCGAAGTAGTTCAACAGCAGTATGACGACGTCCATAGTTGTCAAAGATGGTTCCACCAACCTTGGTTCCATATAAGTGATCATAGGTGAAACCATTGTCAGGTGAAATCCCAGCATCCAATAGACCATCCCTTACCGCTTTCTGCCAAGGTGCAAGGTTAGGCATGTGAACAATTTGTTTCTCAATCCATGGGTATGACTCATTCACCAGTTTGGCATCCAATCCTAACTTGTCAATGTCCCTGCAAGCCATATCCACATAAAATTCTCTTATTTTTAGTTATTTACCACAAATAAGGGTTCATTAAGGGTCGTAAATGACTGGTTGCATCCCTTTTTTTCAATGAGTAACCAATTAACGTGTTATGCAGCAGCATTGTATCAATACGAACACAACTCCAGTGAGATGCTTTTACTACCCATTCTCTATGGAATAATTTATGGTGTTATTCAATCATATTTGCCTATCACATGTTGCTCTGACCAACAAGTCCATGCTTTACATATTTCTTGTTTTACCATGTAATAATAAGCCTTTTCCAACATTTTCAGTGCCAATGGTCAGCTATAAAATGTTGGTTTCTTGCAACCAGTATTGGACTCATGAGAAGACTATCACAACAGAGACTGCATTATTAGTCTTGGCCTGATGTATTAACAATATTTTGAGCTCAAAAAATCTCAATCAGACCCAACTCGGTCAAAACTTTTTATCTTTTTTAGCTGCTTAAAACTGAGCCGAATAGGCTCTAAATTATGCACGAGTCAAGCAGGTTATGCAGTAGGTACACATCTTTAAACTAGACACACTTTCTGTGGCCAATAAGGATGATATGGATTTATTCCACCTAGAATACCTAGTGAAAAGGAGAGATAAAGTACAATTGCATGGTATTATTAAGGCAACTTGTGTGGATTGTACCTTACAACAAAGCAAGTTCATTTCATGCCAATGGAGTATGGGTGGTTGTGTGGTGTTTATGAGGCCAATTTATAGGGTTATCTCATAAATAATATGACTACCATAAATGTATTGTTCGTCTTTAGATCTGCCTGTTCTCTCCACCTAATCTCCCCCCATGGGAGAGAGACTTAAGGGGGGGGACACTTAAATTTGGTTGAGGACCGCACCTATCTAGCATGTAATACACACAATTTGTACAAGGTTAGAAGACCCATTATAGTTCTGATTTTTTATGTTATGACATTTCATGGCCATGATCACATTCAAGCCTATAAATAAATGACCCAACTAATCCTTGACCGGCTCATAATTATCAATATATCAACATCAAATTAATCCATGCTTTCTAGAACTCAAATGACGACTTACAATAAGCCATTATTGTGATTGTAATGGCATAACTGCTGTTGTTATGTGCATGATAATGACATTGTTACTTGTTAGCTAATACCGAGAATAAAACACCATCATTCTCACATTTCTCTTATCTTTTATGTTCAATCCTATAATATATTTACTTACATGATGCTTTAAAATCCCTAAAAAACTATAGCCATAAGGGCAACCCACCGTTAATCAAAAATTAAAGTGAACGCATTATGGGTTAAGCAGTATGTTTATGCAACAGCCACACAAGTTGAACCTAAACAAGAAATAGGGAGCAATTAGCCTACATTGTAGTAATCTAGTTATTAAACTTAAGAAACACCCAGATTAGCATGCAGTAAATGAATAGCAACCTACAATACAGTCATTAAAATCCAACCACCGACCCACATACACAATTGAACTATTACACGACAAAATCAAGAAAACGAAAGCAAAGAGAGAGGAAGATTTTAATTTGATGAAATGAGTCTTAGGTATTTTACCTTGGGCTGGCTCTGGTGTAGAATCCGGCATTGATGCAAGTTCCTCCGCCCAAAACTCTAGCCCTAGCATTGTAAACTCCATCGGAGGAAAAGAAAAATTGGGAAGCAGAGGTGGGTGAAATGTCTGCTAGAGAGATATGAAAGTTTTGCAAGAATGAGACATTTGAGTTGTCAAAAGGAACCCCACCTCTTTCCAATAATAGGACACTGAAGTTTTGGGACAGGGTGGCAGCCAAGGGACACCCTACTGTGCCGCCACCTACTATTATATAGTCATACCCATTTTCACCACCACTTGATGAGGTTGAATATGGTGAAGAAGAGAAAGAGCTTGCATATCTGATAAATGGGTATTCATCTTCCCAGAAATACTTCTTACCTGCGGGCACCATTCCAAATTTAATGTCAGAATTTCAAGAATCTATTTTCTTTTTCTTTTTGGGTAATTGAGTTTTAATTTTAATTGGAAAGAACATAATTTTTTTAAGGATCCTGATTCACATTTAATGTCCCTACAACAAGTTGTGAAATAGGAACTTTGTATTGTGCACCCATTGCAATAAATATAAAGCTATCAACCTTTTCTTCCTCTATCAACACAAAGTAAAATAAAAGATTAAAGGTCTTTTATACGCTTTTACTTTTAAGCCCCGGTCAAAACTTGGTGTTACTTATTTATTTTTAGCTAATCAAGAAATATTTACAGAAGAAATGTTTAGAAAAAGAGGGGATGAAATCTTTAAGCTTTCCATAGGGTACTGTTTTGATCTTGATTGAAGGAGAAGATGATGAAAAGTAGGACGAGAAAATAGAACTAAAAAAAGTGCAAAGAAAATAGTATAAGAATTGCAAACGGCCAAGAATGGTTCGCTTGAGGTGTTTTTCTACCGTGTGACTAACATGAGCTGTAAATTAAGAATTAAAAAATTAAGTTATAGCTCCCAAACAAACTCTTACAAGGAGGAGTAAAAATCAGAAAAATATCATTCACTCTGTTCTAAATATAAAATCAATTCATTTTATGTTTTGATAAATAAAAAATAAGGAAAGTAAATTAAGATAAGAAGACAGAGGGAATGTGCAGGGAGCAGAAACCTTGACAGAAAGTGAGAAATAGGAGGAAGAGAGAGAGAGAAAGAGAGAGCTTCTTCATCATCATCATCATCATCATTGTGATCGCGGCTGCCCCAACCAGATGAGGAGTTAGTTCTTACTTCCACTTCTGCTACCTAGCTTCATGTGGCTTACTTTGGTTGGCCTTCTGCTGACCCTCTATTCATCTTATATCTTATATGTATATTATGGGATTGATCTTGGTGAAGGTTGTAATGATAAAATTTCAATCGATACTTTAATAGGGGGAGTCCACTTTAATATGGAGCCCACAGTTTAGTTCAAGAGACAATATGTTATATTAATTTATAAAAATATCATCTTTTTAAAAATGTAATTCTCATCACACAATTAGAATCCGGTTAACATGAAGTTATTTTTTTGATAATTTGGTCAATTAACCAATAGAATACTGACACACATACAATCTCGCTTGCGTGTCAGTATTCTATTGATCAATTGACTAACTTACTCTAAAATAAACTTCATACTAACTACTTCCACACAATTAAACTACAATTTTGAGAATTTTTTTTGTCATATTTATCGTAATTCTTATTTATCTATTTCCAACAAGTAATCATTCTTTTTTTAAAAGTAATCTTTGTTTTTTTTAAACTAAACTACAGATCGAAGAGATTTTATTTTTTTACATCAAATTGGCCGAAATCCTTCTTTCTCTATTTTCATTTTTCAACAAAGTGATCGGTAAATCTCAACTATTAGTTTACACATTGAACTACTCATTTTGCTTACTTTACTCAACTTTTGTATGGATTCAATAATACTTGCAAAGTATTAGATGAACAAGGAAGTGTGAGTGAGAGAGAGGAAGGACGAAGGAGATAAAAAGACTTAGTTTTATAGTATAATTTAACAATGAAGACCAAATTTGTCACAGCCATGAGCATAAATGTGATGTTATGCGAAAATTAATTAGTATACCAAGAGTATGAGATCTTACAAGTATCCCTTTTTTCAACCACTTTGTTAAAACAAAGAAAGAATGATTCTGGCCAATTTAACGTTAAAAAAAATATATTTAATTCGCAGTAAGAATTATTTTAAAAAGATGGTATTTTTGTAGATTAACATAGTGGGCTGTGACTTCCACTATATTAAAGTACAGATTAAGGTTCCAATTCGCGAATGGTCGGTTAAAATCTATTGTAAGAATAATGTTAAATTTATAACGATAACTATGGATCAATCTCATATATATATAGTCCGGTTCATATCCGGACGTTCATATTTTGTTAAAATGCAGACTCTTTTTTTTGCTTTATTTTTAAAAACAATTAAAAAAAATTAATATTTTATTGAACTGAAATTTTTCCATAATACAGTGTTTTTTGTGTGATTTGGATACATATAACAAAATATGTATGTGCAGTCTGTATATACACACCCAAAACACTGTATTATGAAAAAATTTCAGTTCCATAAAATATTAAAAAAAAAATTAATTATTTTAAAAAAAAAATTTGGTCCGTATTTTAATCGGTCCCGACTCAAACTCGATCCTATCTATATATATATATATATATATATATATATATATAGATATATTTTGATCTAAAGATATCATCTTAAATAATATATTTTTATAAATAACATATATTTATTAAAATTACGTCGTTTTTTGAGATTTTAAAATTTAAACCCACAAAAATCAAAACTAATTAATTAATGATTATGATTACTATACTAATAGATGATCAAACAGTAGTAACGAGGGTATGAAATTAATTCTCTTTGATTTCATCAAGGATTTGAATTAAATGTCACACAAAACTCCAACTGGAAATAATGAATCAAATAGAATTAATTTGAATTAAAAGTCAACAATATATAATCAACTCGAAGAAAGGATCACAATTTCATATTATTTGATTAATGTTGATTTTTTAAAGTCAATTTAAGGAATTTTTAAATTCAAAATTAACATAAATTCTTTTAATTTTAATTAATACAATAATAAATATTATAAATTATTTAAAAAGTATTACTCGCTGTGAGTTTTATTGTTTCATAATTTTTAATAAGTCATCTCAATTTTGAGTTTGAAAACGTGTCAAATGAATTTTCAAAACTCAATAATGATCCTATAATTTAGAATGAAATGAGTATTTATGTTTCATGGTTTATTAATAAAAATATTAAATTATTAATTAAGCATCACATGCATATTTAAGGTAAGTTTCCCATTAATTATCCCTCATCTCCAGATTGACAATAAGCCACTAATATTGAAATTTATTCTTTAAATTAAGTTGTAATACTATAGAAATTATAAAGAAATTTTAAGGAAAAAACTCTTTTTATGTATAAATACAAAACTATTTTACAAATAAAGAAATTGTGTGGCACGGGATGGAGTAATGAGCTGGCCGTCATGTGAATGGTCTTTGGAGCACATCTGTTGTACTTCTTTTATATATATATATATATATATGGAGTCCGATCTAACTTAAGGTTATGCTTACAACCTATCGTGATAAGCTCCTTCAAAGTTGTAATCTTCCACTGAAAAATCTGTTAGCAAAAGAACTTTGCATTCCTCCATTTTTGCAGGCAGAGATAAACATGTCGCTGACAGTAATATTTCTCATTCTTCGAAAAAAATAAATTGATATGATAATTCTAAACTCTCATTAATCACAAATGAATTCATAATCAAATCGATAACTTACAACTCATATTCCTTACAGTTTCATCTTCTTGAAATTTATTTAAACAAACAGAGCACTTTGTTCCTTTCACAAAACCTTCACCCTGGCCTTTTTATACTTACAAATTGTGATGGCACTGATGACTGATGGTTGAAGCCCAATAGTTCTGATGTAACAAATCGGATGATCCAATACAACCCCATGATCTTCATCAAGAAATTCATCATGGTTTTTTTTTCCCCCTTGATTCTGCCTATGGACTTGATATTTGCCTTGATACCAAGCTATAAAACACTTGTAATTAGAGGGGTTGAGATTTTGTTGCAACAGTGGCGATGGAATTTGGGATAAGATTTTATGGAGGATCCATCGGAATCATATTTTGGCAAAGAGGGGCAACCGCCCTCAGAAACTTCTCATCTCTTCTCTGAGCCTCATTCAATTATTGAGCTTATGGCTTTTCCCGTTCTTTGTGTCATAACCCATTATTATTAATTAGTTTTAGACTCCGTAGTTTAAGATTGCAAATGATAATTTTTTTAAAAATTTTAGGTTTAGCTGCGGACATAAAATTTAACCGTTCCATCTACTGATGGACGACCATAATGTATTGTAAGATTAGACTTTTTTTATAATGTTTACTATACATCGTTCCCATATATATATATATATACCGGCAGGATTTCAAAGTTCCAAGCAAGAAGATCCAAATTAATCTGTTGGATCATACTGATGATGTACCATCAACTTGTATTTATTACAACACACTATTAATTCCCGTCCTAACACCAAACAAAAACCTTGAATGATACTCCATCGATCTTACGTACCATTAATTCGGGAGCAGATCTTCTATTCCAAATTTGTCTGTCCCCCCAATTAAATTTTGACATATAATAATGCAACACCAAATATAATTGTTTGTTTATGATTATTCACCCCAACAAACATGGCAAAAGGCCTTCCTTCTTTGTTTTTTCTATAGGTTGTATCAAAACATACCACATCACCAAAGTAATCAAAATCTACCATCATCCTTGCATCGGCCCAAAAAATGTTAGTTATTAGATCATCTGCATCCACTTGTATAGCATAAAAAGAATTGGGATCATTCAATTGCATTTGTTGTAAATATTCCAACACACCACCTGTTTCCCCTACCTTCATTTCCCTCGTTCTCTTAGAGCGCAAATAATTCTTATAATCATCAGGAATAAATCCAAGATATTGACGACCACCAGCTTGCCTACTCAAAAATTCAAAGGTAGCTTTTGGAGCAATTCCTGAACAATCAGCCATATCAGCTTCAACGATTTGTGCTAGATTCATGCTCCTATTAGACCTAAAAAATTGGGTCTTTCTAGGACTTGAAGTCACATGTGTATGATCAGCCACAAACTCAATGACCTGATACTTACCAGTTAAATGAAAATTAATTTTCATCCTTGCTTTACACTCGAATCTTGTCTCAGCCCGATGAGATTTCGCATAAACATCACGTTTATCATATCCACGTTTACCTTCAACAGAACAAACAAAAAGCCTATCTCTCAACTGATTATCTTCGCGTTTGTGTGCTTTACTTCTTCTAACACTGAAGCCAACATGATACGCATATGTATTGTAAAAGTCAAATGCTTGTTGTTCTGTTGCAAACTCCATGCCAATTACTGGAATTAGCTCTTGCCGAATTCTAGAATGAATTGCACCAACATTTTCGTTACCTTTTGCACCATCCAACTTAGTTTCGTTACTTTCATTGTCTACAAAATGATTCAAGTCAATACCACTATCGAAATCTAACTTTCGACGTCCTTGAGTTTCATATTCCACACTACTATCTGTAAAGTCCATAATCGTTAGTGAAAAAAAAATCCTATCAGATGGGGAATATCAATTAAATAGTGTACATAATAATATTTAACAAAGACAAGCAGAACTCAAGTTGTCACAAAGATTAAAAAATATAGAACTTGAGAATAGGGAATCTCTTCAATATAGAAAGAACAAAACTAAGAAGAAGAAAAACTTATATGGCATAAGAACGAAGAAGATGAACACCGGTTTATGGAGTTGTGCTCTTCCCCTTTTCAGATTGACCAAAAAAAGGCAAACTCAAAGCATTTGATGATGTAAACGTAGATGAGATCGAGATGACTGATGTAGAAGATAAAGAGACTTTAGGAAAATCAGAAAAAGTTAAAAGCATATTTTTTTTATTAGGAGATAACAGAGTTACTGTTAAGCTAAGACTGATAAGTTAGAGTTAATTAGTATAGTCAGATGTCAAAATTTAATTGGGGGACAGACAAATTTGGGACAGAGAGTCTGCCCTCCATTAATTCTGGATCACCGTATATATAATTTAATTACTGGATATATACTTAGATAGGTACGTACGTAATCCACGCAAGGTACGTACGTACAGGATTTTATTAACATTTGTACAGCGTATATATAATTAATTTACTCACGTCCAACACGAATTGGTTGAGGGAAAATTAAAAGAGAGAAGAAGGCGGCTCAAGGAACTGTATAGGAAGAAATATAACATATACTCGATCGATTATCAATTGTTATTCGGGTAAGTTAATTGTTCCTTTAAATTGTTCATACCTACTTTGAACAGTAGATCTATAAAAGACTTCATGTGAAAAATGCATGCTTTATTCGGCCAGATTTATATAACATCTATGGTGGGTGGGCATCATATGGAGATTGAGATTGAGATTGAGATTGAGATGGAGATGGAGATGAGAATTAATTTAATAGTTTTGTTTCTTGTTTCGAATTTGGTTATTGTTTAACATAATTATTTTTTATGAAATTAATATGATTGTTTCATGTTGACGATGTTGATACATGATAAAATTTATATTTGTACTCTTTAAATTAGGTTGACGCATCGATCTAGTATTTATTTTAATCTTTTAGAGATGTACATATTAATGTATCTTTAGAACTTTGTATTTATATTTGTTTCGGTATTACATGTACACTTAAAACTCTTTTGTTAGTAATGGTACGTGTCACATGTATCGTGACATTATATCTTTGTTAAAATATGTTGTATGGTATACTTGAGCTATAACCATATGTGAGGATACCACATACATGTCATTTTGGTACCGAGGCATAACACATTTCGTAGTGCAGTGTGATTAGTCCACATCAACTCCATTTTGTGCTCCGGTGAGAATTGGTCATATGGTGATTTTGTTGTGCGAGATGTATGGATCGACCCTAGCTAGCTTTGTGTTCTATTCTGTTTTACGGATTTGTGATATTTGTGCCGAAAATACCTTTCGATTTTGTATATATCTGAATTGAACAGTCCTATGCGTAATTATCTGTGTGACATTGGCAAGATATATTTTTATTTTGTTATGAATTTAGTATAAATAGTACTAAATCATTTGATTTCATTCCGGTTTAGTTCATTTAATTGAGTTGTTTATTAAAATTTATTATTTTTACATTTCATATTCGTATTGGTCATTTGACTGTACTGTGTTTTCGATCGGCTGGTTTTCAATGACACCTGAAAAATACTCCTAACAATAAATGCCGCAAACATTTATTCCACGAGTATAACAATTAATTAATACGTACGTACTATCTCAATACTCTCTCTATCCATTATATATATATACTACTATCATTGTTTCAAAATAAAAGATATAATTTAACTTTTTATATTAATTTATAAAATTTTAATATTCAAAGTCGATACTTATTTATATATTTATGCTTAGTACAAATTAATAATTATAACTATTAATGTAAAATGCGTAAAAAATTACTACATTCAATTTATTAGTTTTACAACTTGAACAATTCATATAAATTTTGAATTTTAAGATAATCATATAGTTTTGCTTATAATTTTCATAATCATTTATAATTGTTGTAGTGCTATATATATATGTATATATATAAACTCGAACTTTCTCCAAATATTTGGAGAAATGACCCAAGAATCTAACCCAATTATAAGCGTTATAAGAATCGGAAACCGTCGCTATAGCAACGGAAACCGTCGCTATAGCATAGAAAAACGGCTTTCTATGTTATAGCGATGGAAAAAAACGTCGTTATAATGGCCGTTCTTGGGCTCACTCCATCCCGCTAAGCTCATTAGAAAGTGGATATATATATATATATATATATATATATATATATATATATATATATATATATATATATATATATATAACGAGATCCTATCGAGGATCCGGATTTTCTTCTGAATTTTATTTTTATTTTATTTTTTGTTTTTTTAAAAACAACTAAAAAAAATAAATAATATTTTATGAAATTGGAATTTTTTTATAATACAGTGTTTTTTGTGTGATTTGGATACATATAACAAAACAGTCTGTACAAACCTATTTTGTTATATGTTTCCAAATCACACCCAAAACACTGTATTATGAAAAAAATTCAGTTTCATAAAATATTTTAAAAAAAAATTAGTTATTTTAAAAAAAAACAAAAAAAAATCCGTCATTTAAGAAAATCCGGGATCCTGATAAGAACCGGACTTTATATATATACACACGGCGGCATGAAAATACTAATCCACTATATATATTAAGTGGTAATTTTGACACATTTAAGAACTGAGTTGCAACTGATCTCCTGTGGCTCTCGATCGGAAGAGTAATAGAAGGTTCAAATCTAGCTCATATATAATTAATGTAAGAGCTGCAGGTTCCCTATCATTTTAATATATATATATATATATATATATATATATATATATATATAGCTCTTCTATGTATAATTATCATGTTTGTGTATTTTTATACGTATTTGAGGGTCAAAATATAAATGAATAAAATATTCATGTTTAAGCAATATATGCTGATCGATCAAATGAAATAAATATAATATAATACTGGTACTACTACTCCATTAATAGTACGCTGGACCTATCTATACATAGAATTGAATTCATTGAGCCAGCCAGCGCCAAACTTTAATATTTGCACATGAAAAGCTACCTACCTATCTTGATCGATCAATTAGTTTCAACTGGCCAGCCGGCCGGCAGGCATGAAATAATTAAGAGGTACTTTTTCATTCAACTTTATAATTACTAAACTATTAAAAAAATGGTCATTTGTGATGGTCAAAATTCATTATAAAAAGTAAGAAAACCATCACGAAAACTTTTTGTGATGACTTTAAGCATCACAATGGTACCATGAAAGGTTTTACGTGATGATTTTGACAATCACGCAAACACTTAGTACTTTTTGTGATGGTTAATACAATTACATTAACACATAATCTATTGTGATTGTCATAGTCATCAGTAGTGATGAAGCTAAAAGCTTTTAGTAGTGATGTCAAAATTATTACTAAATTATAAAAAAAAGTTGGCAGGGGTTCGGGGGCAGCGCCCCCGAGACAATTTTTTTTAATACTTTATACTTTCGGGTGTATATATATATATATATTATTACAATAAAAATATAATGAGTAATAATATATGGTATATATACACTATATTGACTCATAATAGATTTTTTTAATCACAACTGTTCATAAGTAAGTAATTTATTATTTATTTTTAAAAATAATATAAATTAGATTATTATTTAGTTTAAAATATTATATATATATATATATATATATATATATATATATATATATATATATATATTGAAAGGATATGAGTATATATATGATTAAAATTTGATTGACAAAGTTATAAATTTTTAATTTGACCCCGTATAATAGAAAATTTATAAAATTTTAGTGGGGTCAATTTATATATATTATTTAAAAATTTAAAAATTTATTTTACATTATAAAATATTTTTTTTTTCAAGTGGGGTCAATTGACCCCACAAAATTGACGTGGTTTCGCCACTGGTCATCACAAAAAAAAAAGACTTTAGGGATCAAATGTAAGAACGTGAATATCTATTTAGGTATAATTTATTTTACTGTATTAATTATATCTATATTAATTATATTAAATGATACTTGTAGGATTGGAACCCTCCCCCCATTTGTAAACTAAATAACGAGTATTACCACTACACCAAGGCCCATACCATGATTATAATTTTAAAACAAAATATAAAAGGAAATATATGTGAGTTGACTTACTAAACAAAATTACTTTCACATAAGATTTAGTGATTGCAATGACAGTCACAAATACTCTATAATGATGGTAAAATTAGTCATCACTGAGAGTCATCATATATTTTATTATTTTGTGATGGCTTGAAAATTCCATCACAAAATACTTCTTTTTGTAATTGCAAATAAAAGTCGTCACAAAAATCAATCTTTTTAATGATTTTCACGGCCGTCATAAAATATTTTTCTGATTATTTCTATAGCTTAAATGCAATCACGAAAAAAGTATCTCTATAAGTGATGACTTAGTGCGTCATAAAAAGAAAATTTATTTTGCGCAACAAAATTGGTGTGATTGACATGGCCATCACAATTATAATACATTGATGGCAAGATTAATTATCACTAAGAGCCATCATATATACTATTATTTTGTGATTGCTTAAAAAGTTCATCATAAATTACTATCTTTTATGAATATTTTTTAAAAACTGTCACAAAGTTTCATGATGTATTCTTATTTTTTTAGTAGTGCTATTACTACTATCACTATCTAAGGCTATATATGTACGTATGTTTATTTGGTTATATATATTAGTAATTTATAGGTGCACCAAATTAATTAATAATGCTAATTGCTATTGCTATTGCTATTGCTTGCCACCATATTCAATTTAACCACCTTTAATTAATTAGTTGGTGCAATCTCACTTACAGGAGGCCCTTAATTTGTTGCTTCTTTAACAAATTATTACTATATAACTACTACTACTATTTAATTTTGATACTTCATTTTGAAACAAACTACTAGTAATTAGTAATATTTATATATATATATATATATATATATCGAGCAGCAAAAATAGTTTGGAGAAAAACATGTGTCACCAATAAAAGATACTATATGAACTTAATCCAACTGTATGTATGTATGTAGTTCCATAAATTACCAACTTTGAAGGTTGTTGGCGATGATAATAAATTCTACGTATATTCCATATATGGCCAAAACCTACTTCGTCCTTAATACTCTATAGGTTGTTTTAGAGTTGTGCACAAATATTAACGAAATAATTATATAGCATTAAATATATTATCAATTGTCTATATTGCAATTGTATTGGAAAAAGAGAATGTTATTTATTGGACAAAAAATAGTGAGAATTAAAGTTATATTTTTTACTTGGGGTAATATTGAAAACTAAGCAATTAATGCTTATTTAAAATTTTCAAACGACTTATATTTAGAAATAAAAATATTTCTCTAAAACAACTTATATTAAGGAACGAAGGGATAATTTTACATAAGACGACACGCAACAATCAAAAAGCCAACGTCAAACATTTACTAGTATTAATTTCTCTCCGGCTCCATGCCATGCATCTAATAATTAATTAATAAATTATTCTAATTTGAAAATTCATATTTACGCATACAAAAATGATAGTTAAAATTTAATTTTAAAAATATACATGCCCATGTCATGTCATGTGGTTTTTGGGTTTAGGAGGTAAAGACTACGTAGGAGTATAATAAATCAACCAACTACTACTACTACTACTACAGTGTGCAGTTTCTGGTAAATACCAGTTGTACGAAAAGGTTTGCGCACCTAACAAATTAATCACAACTATTACTATTAATTAATAGCAAATGTTAAGGCTGCTGCGTGAGCGACTCAACAGTCTCACTCGTCCATTAATATGTATGTGATTTGGAGGTGCTGTTTCTTTACTCTCTCAACAATTTTACATCTCATTTACTAGAATATTTTTAAATTTAAAAATCATTTAAATATTTTATGCTTTTGATATTATTTCACTCAAATGATCTAATTTATGGAATTGGCATGTAAATCTGAGAAGATCTTCCTATATTTATGTCTCTAGTAATAATAAATTGATTATTTCATGACCTTTTGTTGGGTGGTGAAACTCTACCATAATCAACTCTTAATTTGCTTGGTGTGAAAAGTAATGCGTATTAAAATCATGGTCATAAAATAAAAATGATTTGGATGTAGGAAGTAGAAGTAGAAGTAGAAGTAGAAGTAGAATGAAATATACACCAACCAAAGCCCCGTAATGGGTATAAGAAAAATTCACAACTTAAATTGAAAATACACATTCTTAATCAATTCCGGTCAGGAGAATATATTTCATTAAAATACATATACGTCTATAAATTAATTATCAACGAAAATCATTAAAATACAAACAGGACGGGCCCACAAGACAAAAATGAAGAAAAACCAACCACCGTAGAACAGCGTAAAACCCTCTAACCTAATCCCCCCACAACAGGGATCGGAATTTGGCACCTATCAACTGAAATTGAAAAGAAGAAAAAGAAAAAGGATTCTCTATATATAATTAATGGGGCTTCGTGACAAGAAGCCACAGCCCCCGTGTGTTGCACATACAGAAAAATGAATGCCTTTTCCTAAGTCCAGCCATATATCATCATATTCATGAAGCAGAAAACCAGCTTCATCCAAGAGCATATGGCTTACTGAGTTTTATCATGTACAGTGGGGCTCGAGTATTCCCCTCCATTTTCCGAACTAATTACCTCAGATGAACCGCTGGATGACACATCACTATTACCACTATGGAAACTCTTTGCTGCTAATGACGAGTTTCTTTGACCACCAGTAGTTGCAGGAACCTGGCCCTCCTCTGCTAGTTTTCTGAGAAGGTTCATGATAGTAGGAATGAACTTGGTGGATAAGGACAGAATTCCAGGAAGCTGTAAAAACACAAGAAAAATAAATAAGGCCAACAATTAGTCAATAACAAGATATCAATTTCTTACAATACAAACAACTATAACAATTGTATGAAGTACTACTAAAATATCATTTTTGTTGTTTTCAACTTAAACCAAATTAAATCATTTTTAAATTTTAGGATTTCACAAATCGACTACAAAAGGTCAATGTATCTCTAATTTTGGGATGGAGGGAGTAGTGGGAGTTGGGACCATGTTATAGAACACAATTATAGAATTTATCCAACTAAAATGGACTATTGGAACTCCTTAATTGAACTCGCTTCCAGCACTGGGGGAACCAAAAGTTTAAATAACTCAACACTCACAGCGCCATTGCGGAATTCACCCGAGATGTCTAGCTGCACCCACAGGGCTTTGGTAAGTAGATAACCAACAAAGATGACGAGAAGCCACAGAGGATTCCTGCCATTAGGAAAATAAAATATTAGGTCAGTCCTGTAGCGATTGATGGAAAAAATACAACTACAAATCCATCCAACAAAAAAAACAGAAACAAATACCTCAAAAGTGTCATAAATTCATTGAACCCTAGCACTATTAAGGCAACAATAGCCCATGGAGGTGGTAACCAGTTGTTACTACGCCTGCTAGCTTCCTGAAAGTCAAGATATAGGAGAGATAAAATCATGAATTACTGACATTAGAAGGGGAAAGATGATCTTCAGAATAGTAGTGTGTATGAGATCATGCCTGAGCAGCAATAGCTTGAGTAACAGTGTACTCGGTCTCTGTCTTAAATTGCCTCCATAAAGATTTGCACTGGACAGGAGTAATCAATGTATTTGACGCCGGAACCTGAGTTGGAAGAATTTAAGGCAAGAAGAAATTAGTGCAGAAGAATGAGGGTAGGTCCTCATAAAAATACCAAACTTACAAAGTACAAACTGATATTTTGTTACTTGTGTGTGAGAGAGGGGGCAAGTACACTTATGCATGTTCATTTGCATGTAAAATGTAAATATGTGTGTGTGAGAGAGAGAGCACAGGAGGACAGATAACAGGCATTAGCTTTCCTGAGGCAACAGTGACTTGCAATAATTACCAGACAAGTAAAATTGGAAATATTTGAACCTTTTGCAGTAACACTAATTTTGTATCAATCTATGCCTCGCTGAATACAAGGTTAAAAAACAATCGCCCACATGGAAGCCTTTGACAATAAGTTGTTTTACAGATACAACCCTACAACAGCTAGAGTTTAGTAATTCAAACAATTATATATGCTATATACAAGAAAAATATATCAGCTCATGGATATGACGATTAAATAACAATGCTATATCCTGAAAGTTTTCTTAGAGTTCAATGTTCATTATCTGATAAATCTAGTAATTTCTATAGTAGAACAACATGCCTGCACAAAGTTCCACTTTGTCTATAAAATTTGAATGAAATAGATCACCTCTTCCCAAGTGCTTGTAGCCAGAGCATCAAGTGAAGTGGTGGCTTTATTTGTTGCAGTACCACTCTTGGTATCAACTAAAGCAAGTGCTAGGGTATTTTCAATATTATCAGCAGCATCATCCAAACGAATGGCCGCCATAACAGACAGCAGTTTCAACGACTGAAATAAAGTAAAGATGTTATAAATCTATACAAGCAAAAATAATATATATATATATATATATATATAAAGTTAAAATATTTATTCCATAAATGTGATGAAGGATATCATACTGCAGAGCGAGCAGTTTTGGTAATTGCACGAATGTCTTCCTTCCCAGTCCAGACCCGCGGCATTGAATCAGAGTCGTGGCTAAATAATGTTGTGAACCTGACAGTAATATTACAGTCAATCCCCATAGTTAAAAGTTAAAACAACTAATCCGAAAGACCTCAATGTTGAGAATCCAAATTAATGAAACATAAGGATCTAATATTGCAAGAAGTCAGTACCTGTCCTTCATACGGATCATAACTCTCCCAGCTTCTTCTTTTGCCTTCCCTTCAACAACTCCTCTTGCATAATCCTCCAACCTTGAAAGCATTTTATCCTTGTCTTGTTCATCCATTTCAAACCCAGTTAGGGCAATAGAAAACCCAGACAAAGCTGTTTCACTCTCGCGCCGAAGAAGTTTCCTAATTGCAGGCCAGGTGTCATCACCAGCTCCATCTAGAAGGGCTTCCACAGGGGCAGATAATGCCGAATTTAATTTTCCCTGCACCAGAAATTCTCATCAGAAGTCGAGCTCCGTATGACAAAGATTGTTGAATATACAATCAAAGAAATCCACTAAGTACAATTTTGACATTTAAACTATTCAACTAGCTATACGACCCATGGATTAGTAACATGTTAAATGATGTGTAAATATAATTAACATTTCAAATCATGACGTATGTTCTTTTTTCTGCACTGCGCTTCACCCCATTTTCCAGCACACATATTTCAGTATTTCACCCTGTACAATGGAAACATGTAGTCTTTTCTGCATTATGCTTGCCATTTCAACACTCGTATTTCTCTTCGAGACATTCAGACATTTATGCTGAAGGTAAAAAGTACCAATATTTCCAAAACTTTACATAATACTTGTCTAGAAATGATTTCAAATCTACCCAAAGCGATATCATTGCCGACTCCTAAGGTCAGGTAACAGTTATTACTACCTCATATAATGTAGTAAGCTCAGACAGTTTGGAAGTACGAACTGCAGCAACATGTGCATCTATATCACGTCGAAGCTTGTCCCTTACTTTCGCGGAGTCCCAGTTTGCCTGCCTGATGATGACATCTGTAATGTAAAAGGGAGTTAATGTTCAATATGTATATTGCTAGGTAAGTATCACTGCAAAGATTACTACTATCTCTGCAGTACTTTAAATATTACAAAATTTAACTACAAGAGAAATAAGTTTTACGTATTAGAAGTATAAAAAATTGAAATGGCATTTTGTAACTTGTAGTTATACCTGCACTTCCTTCATCGAATAGGTTCATAAAGGAGTCGGTGCAGTCGCGAGCAGCCACAGCAAATCCTTGTCCTCCATTTAAAGCATTATCAAATGCTTCTTTAAATTTGTCCAGAGTTCCAGACCTTATGTGCCCAAGCATGGAATGGTAGGCCGGTTGGACAAGCTAATCAATCAGAAGAAGACAACAAATGAGATAAGAAAATATATATTCACACAGAGACTGTAAAACACTGTATCATCCTGCAAGTACGTCAAACGAAATCTTTATTTCACAGGAGAGAAACATAGAAAACAATGACCTGTAGCAATTTTTCTTCCAACTGCTTTCGCTTAGCAGATCTAACACCCTCTTCAAAATATGTAGCTTCTGCATCATACCTGAAAAGGAAATATTTCTTATAAAACACATTTTATTTTTATCTTGACAGAAGAACATCAGCGATATTCTGCAAATGAAGCTACAAGGCCAGATTGGTGTTAACTATATGTACTGGAAGGAAAAGAAACCAATTCAAAGATAATGTTGACATACAAGTAATGGTTTTACTTAACAGTGAGATAATCAACTATATCTTCCCACTAAACCACCATCGCCACCACTATAAGTTACTTCTGTAATCCATCATAACATGTCGCTTTGGCAGTTCCTTAAATGTTGACTCTTAGCATATGAAAAAAAATCATATAAATGAATGATGTATAAACACTACTTCCTTAACAAAGACTAAATTCTTGTTCATATAACTATCCTAGAAGTTAGAATTACACCTTTAATTTTATGATAGAGCTCATTTAAAGACTTGTTACAACTCACAGGTAATGCATGTGACCTAAAATTTGAAATGAGAGTCCTTCTTGGGACCTAAACTCAACTTTTAAATCAAGTGATGTCCTATTATAAATCAAGTGATGTCCTATTATAAAAAGATTAGTATAATATTGGACAAATTTATATATGTTTTCCTAACTTTGAATTCTATGGAGGAATCTTTCATTTGGGCTAACTTTAAAATATGGATTTTCTAAAAACTCAATCCAAACTCAAAAAAAAAAACATGGCATTTAGAAGAGTTGGCGTTGCACTGTCAATTTTATGTGCAGGTTCTGAGATAAATGCAACCTTATATTGAGGCATTATTCCTAATTCTAGGTTTAATATAGCACTTCTGTACACTTGGAACCAGCTATACCACCAACTTGACCCTTAAAATAACACATAGAAAGTCGACAATAAACCGAACTAAACTAATGAATCAAAACTTAACACCTTCTCCACTCCAATTGCCTGCACCAATCTAGCCCAACATAATTATTTCCTGATTGCTTACAAGATTATACCTCCTAAGTTTCTCATAGCCATGGATACCAAAATTACTCTAATAAATACTTGGACCCAAATCGAATGGATCTTGTCTCAAAATGAAATCAAATCAATCTGTTTATTAATGTCTCAGTAACGATAAAACTATGTAAAGGAGTTGTCTAAAAATATAATTAACATAACAAACACATTAAACAATAAAGGGAAATGTGGGCTATTATCGGTTTATAAATGAGGAGACACCACTGTCTATTGCTCAATAATGGATAAGGCATTACCTTTAAACAACAGTAGATAAAAATCCTCTATTATGTTCCCTTGTCACGCAGCCCTTGGTTTTTAGTTTTGCTATAATTTTATCCTGAGAGGCCAACCCCTACTCCCAATCTATTGACCGCATTCAAACAATTTGGAAATCTATAAGTTTTCCAAGCCCAACCACCCAAGGCAACCTATAATATTTTGTTGCATATCCATTAAAACATGCCCCTACTCACAGTCCAGTAATACTGCCACACTTCTTAGGGATGGTGACTTTAAGCGGGAATTAACTAGCCATCAAATTTGCTTCTGAACCACAAAAAATAATATATGCACATCAGAGGAAATGAACTTACTCCGATAGACAAGTGTCAAGAATTAAACTAAGTTTCTTCCCAAATCCTGTTACTGGATGAGATTGTACAGCCTCTTCCACGTCACGCCAGTTCTACAGTAATCAAAGATCAAAAAGATTAGTAACAAAGTTTGAGAAAAACAAAAAAAATGTTATGATAATCACAGAAAACAAGGTACCTCATTTGCAATAAAAGATGAATACTTTTCGTTGGCAATTTCTTCACAACGTACAGTAGCCACCATGACCTATAGAATATCAAAGGCCCGATATCAAGATAAGCTATGCAAATAATTTCGTTAATAAATGCTACAGAGTAGATCTTGATACCATTACCTTGTGGGCAGGTAGGTCAAGGTCCTTATTCTCCTTGATGACCTTCCAGATTTCTTGTGAACTAAAAGAGAACCCCGAAGCAGGAACTACACCCCGCCTATCTCCAGCAAGCCCACCAGGTGTTATAGACTGGTAGAATCGTTGCCTCAAACTACTGACCTTCATTTTAAACACACACAAATTCAGAATAGAATTTATTATCTAAGTAGGAACTGAATTCAACTTGGGAATCACAACATTGCAATACCATGCACTGAAATAATGGGACACTTCCGATATGATTATATGATTTTCTTCATTTATATTTTTGATGATTACATAAAAAATAAAGGTACCAAAAAAGAAAAATATATTATCACTAAATAACCCAGCTGATAATGAAACATCATAAACAGGATAATTTTAGCTATACTGCAATTTCTTTTACATTCTCTTCCACTAAAACAAGTAACGTGGTAAGCACGTCTTGTATTCTACAAAGAACAAATAAAGATCGCTATCCAATGCTGCCAAAATGTCACCGACACAAAATCAAACATGTATAAAGAATACCTGCTCTTTAAATTGTTCTTCCTTCTCTTCATAACTAGAAAGAGCCACAACTTCAACCTAGGTATTTCAGCCAAACATTTGTTGTGAGTAAAATTTCTCCATCTCAATAAACAAAAAAATATGCATATATATGGTGAAGCTAATTGTAACCACGAGGTACTTACATTAAAAAATTCACTTAGTGGGGTTTCTTTGTGGGCTTGTGGCTTAGGAACAGAATCCCATATCTATAACCAAGAAAAAGCTAGAAAATCAACAAAAACAAGAATATTTATAACCAACAAAATCAGCATGTGTTTTACCTTCTGAATATCTTCCCTTAAAACAGGTTCCAAATTTTCCAGAGGTGTCTACATACAAACAAAGAATAAGCATATTCAAACTCCTACAGCTTATAAATCCTTTTCCAAAGAATCTAGAGATGCTAGTATGCTACCTATACAATAAACTAACTACTACCTTCAGATATAACATGAAATACTAGAAAAAGAGTGGAAACGCACCCTTGTTTTATCGCGTATGACAAACATCAAAGTTGTTTTACGAGGACTAAATAATCGCATCATGACCTGTAAATGAAAATCATAAAAAGTTAAACCCTTGATGCATTTGCAATCTAAAACTTAAGCTCATAGATGCAAGATTACCTGGAATACAGTTTTCAAAAGAGGCTTATTCGCAGCCTGCTCACGCCCAATGTCATGGCACCACCTAAGTAGTATAATCTTTTGAGAGAATTGCAAGCATAAATATAAACTTCAAACAAAATACATCCATTATTTTCAGAAATTTTTCCAAATCCAGACTCCAGAGTATACATGTGTGTGTGCTGAAAACAAACTTACATATTTATTAACACAATATCTGAAACAGCAAGGGCAAAAAGTGCACTCTGCTTTTCAAATGCAGTATCATCCTGTAAAAGAATATGGGAAAAGTATTGAATGAGGAACAGGAAGCAAAATTATGTCTGTACTCTCTTCAGAACTGCAACAAGCAAATATCAGACACCTAATGCTACGAGGAATCGATGATTATTTCCAAAGGCTATATATGGCATCATATGGTTAATCCCAACCGACAGGACTTTCAAAATTAACCCATTGAATCCCAGATTGCCTCATATAATTTAAGTATGGCCCTATAAGTGAGATGCTAGCAATTCTTTTATCCCTTACATATTGGTTCGCAAGTAATAACAAAGTTTATAAGCTTAATTTATGTAACACCCATATATATGGTTCACAACTTTTATTATCATCTACATCGAGCAATTGATATTCTTCAAATGAAAGGAGAAAACAAACTATCATAATAAGGGAAGGGAAAAAAGGCAAAAAAATGAATTTCTATGAGGATTTTCTTTTCCTAAATAGGTGTTAGACAGTCCTCTACTTGTGCGATTGTTTTCCATCATTTTAGAATCGTTACATCTCTTGTATGCCAATTTTGGTGGGCACCTAGGCACCTACCAAGGTAGAATTAGTCTTTAAAAATACCTATCGATTTAATGAAAATTTTGAAACTCTATAATACTTGAAATGAGTTTCTCTTGTGCCTTATCAGATTGTTTTCTTTTGTAAAGTTTTAATTTTCATGTACATTTTAATTTAGAATCGTATAAAACTAGTTATTATGTTTAGACTTGAATTCTGAATTGAGCAAATCTATTGTATATTCATATATATTGGGTTTGTTCAGTTTGGTGAAATAATATAATTCAATTCGAGCGGATTTCGGTCCAAACACACCACGCAATTTTGGTGCTTTGTGTTTGGACATCAAATTTTGGTGCTTTGTTTGAAAGTTAAATAAGTTAAATAAGTTGAAAAATAAGTTCTTGTTAACAAGATTTTTTTCTCAAGTGTGCTTGGAGAGCTTGCAACTCCCAAATGCACTAAATGCAGCAAACGCCGCTAGACAAAGAAGCACATTATATACAAATAAATAAAATAGAAAGATAAAAGAACCTTGTTTAAGTTAACTTTGTTTACGTATAAAAGAACCATGTTTAAGTTGAACTGGTTTGTGCTTTTAGTTTAATATTACGTCTGCAAAGCTACAGTTACTTGACAGATTTATATATGCATGGAGACCCTCATTATCATTCCTTATTTAAGTTTAAAAAAATGGTCCACAACCATGTAGAAGAAAGTGAAAAACAAGAATCGCTATAAAATAATATAATAATAATAGATATTATGAGACAAAATAGAGTTGATACAATATAAAAATTAGAAGTGATGAAGAAGAAATGGCAAAGCAAATTAAGTCATGACATAAAAAGGCACTCCACCTCTCCTCGTTCTCTTCCATCAGTACCCTCCAGATCCATTACAATGGTACAAGGCTCAATGCCAGCACATCTTGCCATCCATATACCTTTCGTGGTTTGAGACCTGTTAGGAATTGGTTACATTCAGTTCCCTAAGATCTGGTTAAAACAAAAAGTGATCCAACATGAGAAGATTACAAATACACGCCTTCCTTTAAAAGCATCCATCTCTCTGAAGTTGGTGCGAAACAAATGATTGAGTAGTGTACTTTTCCCTGGCAGAATAACAGGAAAAAAATTGTTGGAAAAAACATAAACAAACTCGTGAAGAAAGCGAGAGCTATCCTGTTAAGCCCCTTACTTATGAACCAGATAGGGAGGAAATAATCAGAAATAAAATTGTGAACCAATAAGGAGGAGGTTGAGTATTCAAGTATGCTTTTAGCTGTTAGAAAATTACTTGTTTTAAGCTCATAAGATTTACTAGACAAGTTATTTACTAGGACATAAGACAATTACATACCACTACTTTGGGGACCCATGATGGATACAACGGCATATGAAAGTCCACATTCGGAAAGTTTCACTTCCTTCATAAAATTTTCAAGTCCAGAAACATTGAAAGTGCCATCCCCATCTATGAGGTGAGTGGAGCAACATTCTCCGTCTTTATCTGAAACAGTAAAAATTTGAATTAGAACAAATTATTAAGTATAGCTTGTGACTAATAAAAAAACAAAAAAAAAATATTTATAACTTGTGTCGGGCCATAATATTTATGTAAGATTTACAAAAAACTTCGAATTCAAGCAAACAAACTTACTTCAGAATAACATACTCTTTCTTCAATCCAAAAAGATCATATTTTTGTTTAAAAATCAGGAATTTCTTTGAGAACCTACAACAAGCTAAGCATGAGAATGGTCATACCTAACTTATCAATACATTTCTCGGAATGGGCTGCATAGTAAACTCAATACAACAACAGTTTAGGCGCTTAATCTTGAACCTTGTCTATTTATTCTTTCCTCAGGCTCCCCTAAGAGGAAAATACTTACTTCAACTAAGCTAAGGTATCCATCAAAGCTCAAGCTCCCCTAAGCAATGCATTGA
This sequence comes from Panax quinquefolius, assembly GCA_020205615.1. NCBI lineage: Eukaryota > Viridiplantae > Streptophyta > Magnoliopsida > Apiales > Araliaceae > Panax > Panax quinquefolius. The sequence goes on from CM035153.1 coordinate 175,438,208, forward strand.
TTTATACTGTTCCCAATACAAACTCAATACTCAAGTAACTAATTCTCTTCAATTCCCATATTTCATTAGCAAACATAACCAAATCACAACAAGTAATAACCAAACAGCTTAAATAAGCTCCAACCAAGCTCAAAGTATGTTCCAAGCTCAATCATCAGTCTACTAAAATTGATAGTAGATCTAAATCGAATTATAAAACATATTAAATAAGTAGACAAATCTGTTCTGCACTGAGTTGGACAAGACCTCAGGAAACAAGATCAAATTGGAGCATACCAATAACATACGAATTAACAAACTAAGATATTTGAGAACAACACAAATTTAAAAAGCAGTTAGAGAAATTTATATACTTTAGGGTTATATAGTTTGCATACACAGAAGCATAACCCTAACGCGGATCATTAAATCAGGTGGTTCAATATTCGAATTCTACTCTAAAACGATTGAATGTTAAAGCGAATAGATTACAGATCGAATGGATCAGAAGATGTTCAAAGTTCATACCCATGAGAGAGAAACTCGATTGGATGAAGGCCTGAGCAATAGTATTGAAGAAGACGAGAGAGGGAAGTAGGATCTCAGAATATGTATTACTACTAACTTCTTCTCTCTAACTCTTTAATGGTGGGCTTTACTGTCCGATGGTGATAAATACATACATGATCAAAACACGAACAAGTAAACAATATTTAAATTTTGGTAGAATATTATTCAACTTTGAACAGCCAAAAATTAACATCTTTTATAATTTAATTTTATATGTTTTAAAAAATTATAGTTAAACATTATTTGGTTATATTATTCCATCTTTATAAACTATAGACTTTTTAGATTGAAATATAAACTGAACATAAAACATTACTATGTATTGACAATAATTACCAAATCAGGTGGAAGAAAGATAAATAAAACATATGTATATTAATTCATTCGTTAATATTAGTTATATTCATAAAATATAAAGCTTGAGGGAAAAAATACTATTTTATTTAGGGTCTCGATTTTTATAATTTTAAATATTTCCTAAATACGCATATGATTAATACATTAATTATTCAACATCAAATATTAAGCAATTATTACGTATGTATTTAAGACCCATAATTTGTCATTTCTTTAATTATATAAAAATTACATCAGTACAATGTTAGCCACTATCACCTGTTTATATTGCAAAGCACTCTTTGATTCTTAGTTTTTATTGCTATTATAGTATTATTTTATAATAATATTATGATCGATCCTCTCATCTAATATCACTTGCTTCACTTTTTTAGCGACGGATCGAGACGATGATTCATCCAAATCATTATATATATAAATTATTCGCTATATATCAGTATGTCGCTAAAAATTTCAAGACGACGATTACATATATAGCGATGGGATCAATCGTTTCCTACGTCCATCTTTAAAGGGATAAGCAAGGTATGTTACATAAAGGATGAATTTAAGATCTGGACCGATATTATGATATGCAATATACGCGTGCAACAAAATTTACATGATTATTAAGACTAGTTAGCGTGTTCGGTAGTGACTTATAAATTAGTTAAATCAACTTATAAGTTATTTATTATTATTATTTTGTTTGATAATAACTTAATTTTTTATATAAGTTGAGTTTTAATTCAAAAAAAAAATGTATCATATTTTAAAATGATTTATAAGTCATTTGAAAATAAGTTAGTTTAGAAGACCCCAAATTTTTATAAATAAAGATGAATTTTCTATAAATATTATTTTTGAATATTATGGAATAAATTTGATATAATGTTATAGTTGTGGGTAATATTTATAAATTTTGCAAAGTAGCAAAGTTTGTTATAAAATATTCGTTTTGTGGGTGAATATTCTTTTTGTTTGGGAATATTAAATGCGATTACTCAATCAATCATTAGTGGACCCATCATTAACGGAAGTATTGTCGTAGTTAAAAAGCGACAAAATTATTTTTCTATAAAATAACTAAGCGTTGGTGTTACTGCATCAAAACTGTTGAACTACCCTTAGTAGTAAAAAATACAAAGTCTGGCGTGGTTGTATAGTAGCACACACGATATTGATTATTGATCTTAACGTGAGAAGTCACTTAGCTATACTCAATTATTCTACAAATAATTGTCAGATCATATCTCTTATATTATCGATTCAATTATTGTCACAAAGATCATCTCAGATAATATGTTATATTTGTGGCGCCCCAAAATAGGTATACATCATCACCATTCTGAGTTGTCAATACATGCGTATGCGAAAACAACTACAACTTTATTATTACAACAAGAAAAGCATGTGAGTTTAAATACAAATATTATCTTCTGATAATATTTATACTCAAATAAATCCTCATCACATTTATTGATACATTATTTTACAAAATGGTGAGGACTACTAAACAATCCTTTCTAAAACCTTCATTCCATACCCATTTGCAGATTTCGCTATATTCTCCTCCGGAGAAGAATGGAACAAAAAGGAAAAGGGTGAGCTCAACTACCTCGAAAAGAATATTATGACTAAGATAATATACAACAAATTATCGTTAGTCTTCAACAGGAAAAAATTAATAGAATACAATAGACAACAAGTTTCGGATCAATATTCGCAATGAAATAATAATTCATGTAAGAGTTACGTAGAGAATGAAATCTACTATAATCTATGAATTTAACAATTCATCATCAATATTTTATCCTCAGTAACATCAATCAATATTCATCTCAAATCAAATATTCATCTTTGCACTACAGCCAAAGATATTCATCAATCGGTCATGTTCATCTCAACACTGCTCATCTTTGCACTAAAGGCCAAAGATATTCATCGATCGGTCATGTTCATTTAAACACTGCTCATCTTTGCACTACTGTGCCAAAGATATTCTTGAAAATCATTCATCTTTGCACTACAGTGCCAAAGATATTCAATAATATCATCATTTAAGATCGAGGATGATGAAAATATTTTTAAGAAACGAATCCAAAGGAAACAAAATGACAAGGATTAAGGATTTATGATTCGTACTTTGTTTTTATCCATGTCCAACAATACCTCAAAAATAATCATAGTGGTGTAAAATTCAAGAATGATCAAAACATGGATACAATCAAAGCTAGTATCCGAGATAGATATTTTGACTGAAAAGAAGAAATTTTATTTTTCTATTGAATAGTCCAGATATCGTGAATAATCTCAGATATCGTGAATAGTCTTAGATACGTGAATAATAACTCTCACACCAAAAGATAGAAATTCCACAAAAAAATATTTTCACGCTTACTTGAATAGTACTCGTGAATAAGAATCGTGAATAAGAACTCATGAATAGTAACTCATGAATAAGTAACTCATGAATAAGTAACCCAGATATGAAAAAGTTCCAAATTTGATAAAAAGTTCCAACCAACATTTCAAAGATAATGATATTGAAGAAATAATATCATTACGAAAAAAATAATATCCCTTACCTCAAAGAATCAAGATTTCTAAGGAAAGGTCAAGTGATCTTTGAATGAAACTTGTCTTTGAACAAAGAACTCTCAAAGTATCTAAATACTCACAAAATACGCTCGATAATATAGGGAGAGAAGAGAGAAAACTTTGTTTCTATTGTGATTTTCAATTCTAACTTAGCCTCTATTTATAGGAAATGTTAGCCGTAAAAGCGAGACTTGACTGACTTTACTGATGATGGCTTTACCTCTTACTATTGCCACCCACCACATTTGAAATAATATTCAGCACATTTCTTCACCAACCACAAGTGGGGCCCACTCAATTCTAGAATTTTCCACCAAAATCAATTATAAACCTAATTTCCTAAATCGGACACCTCTTAAAATTCATAACAAATCATTCGTGAATTTTAACGGTTCAAAATTTGTGGACATATACTCAACTTATGTATGTATAACATACCCAAAAATTACCACAATCCAACGGTTTGATTAAAAATTATAACCCCATAATATATCTCAAAACCCCGATTTAATTTTTAATACCTCCAATCCGATAAAATACTTGATAAAACACCTCAACATAATTTCTTCATTTATAACCACATAAATAAATCCATCATTTATATCCACATAAAATAAATATTTCTTTATCATATGAATCAATAATTAATTATTCACAAATAATATTACGTAATCACAATTATGACAACCAGCCGCTCCTGTGAAAGAGGGGCTTTCCGATAAGGATTTCTCCTTCTTGGCGGCGCAATTAGGTGACCAAACCTCTCCTTGATGAACTTTCTAGACATTGCCAATAATGCTATCTAATAATATTATTCAAATAATATGAATTATTGATCCGATAATGGAGATAATGTGCAAAGTGACAATTATTGAACAAAGAATAATATAAAATATCAACGCAAAGAATTATTGAATCAATAAAATAAAATATTGAACAATAACTACTGTGAAAATTATTGAGTAGTGCCTTCTTACATAAGGATCAATAATTCAACAATTACGGTAATGCAATACTGGTGTCATCTTTATGCGACCACGCGTAGACATCAGATTTTAACCAATAGGGTATTCCAACAAGATAATCTGGTAACAACTACGCCGTTATTTTTAACCAACTTATATTTGTCGTTTTCTTCATCCAATCGCTTTCCGTTATGGGGCCCACACATTTGTTACTACTGTCGCATTTAATATTCTCCACAAACATCTGAATATTCCACGACCAAACGAATATTCCCCGACAAAAATGAATATTTTATAACCACTTGCTTATTTTGAAATATTTGCGTATTTAACCCTTAACTATCCACATTAATCAAATCAACCCTTACTATTTCAAAATAATAAAAAAGGAAATTCCTTTTATTTAAAAAATTCGGTCTTACAACCTCCCTCCGTATGAAATTTCGTCCCTCGAAATTGGCGTCGTACGCACTGTGTTTCGAAAAGGTGAGGATACCTCGCTTTCATTTCCGCTTTCCAATTCCCGTGTCATTTCCTCTATAAAGCATGATTCCTCCACAAAACTTTAACTTGTGGTATGACCTTTTCATGCTTGTGGGGCATGCTCCTTCCTATCCAAGATCTTGACAGTACCTCCTCATATCGTTAAGTCTTGGCTATCTCGTCCGGTTCTAACTCAATAACGCGGTTGTCTTTCACATATTTACAAAGTACGATATGTGAAACACATTATGAACACGAGACATACTTTCGGAGGTAACGCAAGTCTATAGGCTACATTTCCTACTCGGTCGAAGAATTTGAAATGGACCAATAAATCGTGGATTGAGCTTTCCTCTTCCCAAATCTTGTAACTCCTTCCACGGAGCAACTCGTAGAATAATACATGATCCCCACATTAAATTCCACGTCCTTTCGATGAAGATCCGCATATAACTCTTCTCACGATCTTGTCTTTTGTTGTATCGTTGTCGAATCATTTGGATCTTTTCGGTAGTCATCATACGTGATTAACTCCGGGTCCAACAATGTTGCTTCACCCACCTCATCCCAACATATTGGAGAGCGACATTTTCGTCCATATAATGCTTCAATGGAGCCACACCTATACTTTGCACGATAAGCATTGTTGTAGGAGAATTCCACCAATGGTAAATACTTATCCCAACTACCCTTGAAGTCTAGGACACGAGTCTTAATAAATCTTCAAGAGTTTGAATAGTCCTCTCCGATTGTCCGTCTGGTTTGGGGATGGTATCTTCAACTAAATCGCAAATCCGTGCCCATAGCTTTTTGCAAGCTAACCCAAAATCTTGAAGTGAATCTTGGGTCACGATCCGAAACTATGGATACAGGGCATGCCATGCAACCTCACAATCTCATTTACGTACATACTAGCAAGCGTTCAAGTGAATAAGTCTCCGTGATCGGCAAAAAATGAGCGGACTTGGTTAATCTATCAACAATAACCTAAATAGCATTGATGCCTTGAGAAACCGTAGGAAGACCGTAACGAAATCCATGGTAATGTGTTCCCACTTCCATTCCTAATCTCAAGTGGTTGCAACGGACCCTTAGGTACTAGATGCTCGCCTTTACACGTTGGCAAGTTAAACACATCGAGATAAACTTTGCAATCTCTCTTCATATTATTCCACCAAAATGTATGTCAAGATCACGATACATTTTAGTACTTCTAGGATGGATTGCAAATGGTGTATTGTGTGCCTCCATCATAATCTTGTACTTCAAATCGAGTCGTTAGAACACAAAGTCAGAGTGGACTCAAGTATTCCTTCTTCATCAATTCTCGCCTTAGGAATAGCTCCTTCTTGTACTTTCTTCTTCATACGTATCGACTCAAGATTCGGGTGGCTTGAGCAACCTTAACTTTTTCTATTAAAGTTGGCTCTGTCGTATACTGACATCATCGCACTCGCTCCCATATGATCTTCTACTCAATGCGTCATACCACGTTCGCTTTACCGGGATGGTATTGAATAGTGTGGTCGTAGTCTTTCAATAGCTCGAGCCAACGTCATTTATGCCGTTTGAGTTCTTTTTGAGTGAAGAAATATTTAAGGCTTTTATGGTGCGAATATATCTCCACTTTCTCCCCATATAGATAGTGCCTCCATATCTTTAAGCGCTGAAAATTGATTGCTGCTAACTCTAGATCATGGTAGGATAATTCCTCTCATACTCTTTAAGTTGTCATGAGGCATAGGCTATGACTTTCCCACGCCGTGCATGAGAACACAACCTAACCCTTTGCACGAAGCATCATCAGTAGATAACAAATCCATCCGAACCAGGATGGTATTGTTAGAAACAGTCTTAAAATAAGTCTCCTCTTAAGCTCTTGGAAACTCTTCTCGCGTTCTTCATTCCAAACGAATTTCAGATATCCTTCCGAAGTTAAATTTGAGTTAATGGAGTAGCGATTCGAGAAAACCCTTCCACGAATCTCCGATAATAACCAAATAAGCCCAAAAGCTACGTGCTTGATCACAACGGTTGCTCTCCCAACTTTGTATTGCTTCAATCTTCGGGGATCAATGATACTCCATGTTTTGACACCACATGCCCAAGAAAGGCTACTTCCTCGAAGCGAAACTTCGCATTTCTTCAATTTGGCATATAGTTGGTTTTCACGAAGCCTTTGGAGTACCGACTTCAAATGGTGCTCATGATCTTCACGACTTTTGGAATATATAAGGATGTCATCAATAAAGACAACAACGAATCGATCCAAATATTCCTTGAATACTCGGTTCATCATATCCATGAAAGCCGCAGGAGCATTAGTTAGTCCGAAAGACATGACTAAGAATTCATAATGCCCATACCGGAGTTACGAAAGCGGTCTTTGGAATATCCTCGATTCTAATTTTCAAATTTGATGATATCCGGAATCGAAGATCGATTTTTGAAAAGAATTGTGCCCCTTGCAATCGTTGGTCAAACAAGTCATCAATACGAGGTGAGGATACCTATTCTTGATGGTGACATGGTTCAATTCCGATAGTCAATACAAAGTCGCATACTCCGTCTTTCTTTTTACAAATAAAACAGGGCACCCCGAGGAGATGTACTTGGGGCGAATGAAAACCGATGTCCAACAATTCACGTAGTTGGACCTTTAACTCCCCGAAGTTCAATAGGAGCCATTCGATATGGGGTTTTAGAAATGGGCTTTGTACCGGTTCAAGATCAATAAAGAATTCAACTTCACGTTACGGGGTAAACCGCAGGAAGTTCTTCAGAAATCGTCGGAAAGTCAATAACAACAAGAATATTATTCAAATTTGGCGTGTCTTTATTCAAATCCATAACATGGGCTAAGAAAGCTTGACATCCGTTTTTCAATAAGCGAATAGCTTTATGATTAGATATGATGATGATTGATTTTAATGGTTTAGTTGCTTGAATTAAATACAACGGGTTGGTTAGGAATATGAAAACTAACAACCTTACGAAAACAATCAATTTTGGCATGATGAGTAGTTAACCAATCAATCCCTAAAATCACATCAAAAGCAAGTATCTTTAAAGAGATAAGGTCAACGGTAAGGTGATGGTGCCAACTTGAATCAAACAAAATTTATAAGCGATTGGATGTGATGAAAGTTTCTCTAACGAGTTTCCACGAGATAGGTCAAAGTCTAATTTCTCCGAGTCAAGTTTAAGCGTTGAGCACAAGCGGGAGAGATAAATGAATGGGTAACACCAAGATGTCGAGTAAGGTATAAACTTCGCAAGAATTTATAAATAGCTTACCGTGATCACCTCGTTTGGGTTCTCGCATTATGACCCGATCCACAACAAACGCTTCTTCCGGAATCGTTGACTTTGACTTTTACGGGACAGATCTTTTGAGTCACCGTCCTCATTGAACTAGGTTTCATTCTGCCGTCTGATCTCGAGCGATATGTCCTTCCTTTCCACAACTATAGCGTACCTTGAATCTGTTGTGGGCGGTTTGACCCGATATGTCCCTCTTTTCGCATTTGTAGCATATATGAGGTGGTCGTTCTCCTCCCTTAGAACCGATTCTTTGCAAGACTTTATCGTCTTCACATAGTCGTTGTTAAATCTCCTTTTTAAAATCTCCTCTGACTTTCTTCTTCTTACGCTTTTCATGACCATGATTACCACCAGAGTGGTTACCATTTCTGTCCGTCTGCTTCTTTCTCCGCAGTTATCATTATTACTTGTGGCTATCTCTACAGTGCGATCTCGGTTATGGTCCTCGGTTGACCGTACTCGTTATCTCGCTTCTAATAATTGAGCCACATTTACAACATCTCAATAAAGAGAAAGTTTATGAGAAATGAGATCTTGACGTATCTGGGTTTTTCAACCTCTAAGAAACATCCGCGTCATCGTTCCTCATTCTCCACCAAATGAGGTGCAAACACGGATAACTCTGCAAACTTTGCCTCGTCTTCGAGACACCGTCATATTGTTTTGCTTCTGTCGATGAACTCCACTTCCTTCGTATAGACGAACACTTTCGGAAAGTATTTGTCATTAAATAGTCTCTGAAACGTCTCCCAAGACATCTTTGAGTCTTGGTTTGGATGGATGCGCTTCCACTGAGACTCCCACCGATGAGTCTGCCTCGCCACGGAACATAAAGGTGGCGAATGGAACCTTCTGTTCTCCGTGCATCCCAAGACATCGAATATCTTGGTAATTTGTTTGACCCATGTTTCCGCCATGATCGGATCCGCTTTCCCTTAAATTCGGTGGTCCCAACTCTTTGAATCGCTTGGTGTGACAACGTGAATTGCTATCATTTCCTCCTGTATATTTTGAACACGAGTCTCCTCGTGCGATTTTGCATGAACTGCAAAAAGCTTCTAAACATCCCCTCGCTTCATCATCTCGCTTCGATTGGTGTTGTTCACGGGAGGAACATTGCCGACTGTTGCACGTTCTCCTCGTTGGTAAAGTCTGAGCATCTCCACGGTCTCATTTACTCCATTGTTAATATTCTCACGACATTCTCAAATCTTGTCATAAAACAAGGGTTAATTAAGAAATCAATATATCACATAATATCCCTATATCTTGACCAACTAACAAATAAGCTTAGGTAGGACACACTAGCGAAGGATTTACTCGTCTCTCCCTCCTAGTTTCTATTCCCGATCTCCGCCAGAGATCATATCCTAAGCTCGATACCAACCGTGACGCCCCCAAAATAGGTATACATCACCCATTCTGAGTTGTCAATACATGGTATGCGTAAACAACTACAACTTTATTATTACAACAAGAAAAGCGTGAGTTTAAATACAAATATTATCTTCTGTACAATATTTATACTCAAATAAATCCTCATCACATTTATTGATACATTATTTTACAAAAATGGTGAGGACTACTAAACAATCCTTTCTAAAACCTTCATTCCATACCCCCCAGGCTCGTCTTCGCTATATTCTCGCCTCCACGAGAAGAATGGAACAAAAGGAAAAGGGTGAGCTCAACTAGCTCAAGAAAAGAATATTATGACTAAGATAATATACAACAAATTATCGTTAGTCTTCAACGAGGAAAAATTTAATAGAATACAATAGACAACAAGTTTCGGATCAATATTCGCATTACATGAAATAATAATTCATAGAAGAGTTACGTAGAGAATGAAATCTACTATAATCTATGAATTTAACGATCCATCATCAATATTTTATCCTCAGTAACATCAATCAATATTCATCTCAAATCAAATATTCATCTTTGCACTACAGGCCAAAGATATTCATCAATCGGTCATGTTCATCTCAACACCTGTTCATCTTTTGCACTAAAGGCCAAAGATATTCATCGATCGGTCGTGTTCATTTAAACACTGCTCATCTTTGCACTACAGGTGCCAAAGATATTCTTCGAAATCATTCATCTTTGCACTACGAGGCCAAAGATATTCAATAATATCATCATTTAAGACCGAGGATGATGAAAAATATTTTTAAAGAACGAATCCAAAGGAAACAAAATGACAAGGATTAAGGATTTATGATTAGTACTTTGTTTTATCCATGTCCAACAATACCTCAAAAATAATCATAGTGGTGTAAAATTCAAGAATGATCAAAACATGGATACAATCAAAGCTAGTATCCGAATAGATATTTTGGACGAAAAGAAGAAATTTTATTTTTCTATTGAATAGTCTTGAGTATCGTGAATAGTCTTGGATATCGTAAATAGTCTTAGATATCGTGAATAGTAACTCAACACCAAAAGATAGAAATTCCACAAAAAAATATTTTCACGCTTCATGAATAGTACTCGTGAATAAGAACTCGTGAATAGTAACTCATGAATAGTAACTCATGAATAGTAACTCATGAATAAGTAACTTAGACATGAAAAAGTTCCAAATTTGATAAAAAGTTCCAACCAACATTTCAAAGTAATGATATTGAAGAAATAATATCATTACGAAAAAAAATAATATCCCTTACCTCAAAGAATCGATTGCTTGGAAGGAAAGGTCGGAAGTGATCTTTGAATGAAACTTATCTTGAGCAAAGAACTCTCAAAGTATCTAAATACTCACAAAATACGCTCAATAATATAGGAGAGAAAGAGAAAACTTTGTTTACGGTGTGATTTTTAATTCTAACTTAGCCCTCTATTTATAGGAAAATGTTAGCCGTAGAAGAAGACTTGACCTGCTACACGATGGCTTTACACCTTCTACTATTGCCACCCACCACATTTGAAATAAAATTCAGCACATTTCTTCACCAACCACAAGTGGGGCCCACTCAATTCTAGAATTTTCCACCAAAATCAATTATAAACCTAATTTAGAATCGACACCTCTTAAAATTCATAACAAATCATTCATGAATTTTTACGGTTCAAAATTTGTGGACATATACTCAACTTATGTATGTATAACATACCCAAAAATTACCACAATCCAACGGTCGGATTAAAAATTATAACCCCATAATATATCTCAAAACCCCGATTTAATTTTTAATACCTCCATCCGATAAAATCTTGATAAAACACCTCAACATAATTTCTTCATTTATAACCACATAAATAAATCCATCATTTATATCCACATAAAATAAATATTTCTTTATCATATGAATCAATAATTAATTATTCACAAATAATATTACGAATCACAATTATGATGAACCAGTAGTTCGAGAGAAGGGGGCTTTCCAATAAGGATTTCTCCTTCTTGGCCGAATTAGGTGACCAAACCTCTCCTTGCAGAACTTTCTAGACATTGCCAATAATGCTATCTAATAATATTATTCAAATAATATGAATTATTGATCCGATAATGGAGATAATGTCGCGTGACAATTATTGAGCAATGATAATATAAAATATCAACGCAAAGAATTATTGAATCAATAAAATAAAATATTGAGCGAAGAACTACTTGTGAAAATTATTGAGTAGTGCCTTCTACGTAAGGATCAATAATTCAACAATTACGTGCAATACAGGTGTCTTCTCTTATGCGACCACGCGTATTCATCGTATTTTAACCACCGTATTCCAACAAGATAATTCTGTAACAACTACTGTAGTTATTTTTAACCAACTTATATTTGTCGTTTTCTTCATCCAATCGCTTTCCGTTATGGGGCCCACACACATGGTCGCTACTGCAAATAAATTTAAATATTCCCAAGCGATGCGAATATTCCACGACCAAACGAATATTCCTCGACAAAAATGAATATTTTATAACCACTTGCTTATTTTGAAATATTTGCGTATTTAACCCTTAACTATCCACATTAATCAAATCAACCCTTACTATTTCAAAATAATAAATAAAGGAAATTCCTTTTATTTAAAAAATTCGAGGTCTCTTATAATATTATTAATTGAGACGACAAGTTATAAATGATTAATAATTGTTGAAAGATTAAATATGTGTGATTTAAAAATAAAATGATTTGTGGTAATATTTATTCAATCCTTGATGTATATAAAGAGTCTCATTATGAGAGGCGTTTGTGGTAAGTTTGATTATTTTATGGGGGCCCATATGTCATCATCTAAGAGTCTCTTCACAATAGTATTTACCTTTGTGAATAGTAATTACCTTCATCAATAGTATTTACCTTCGTCAATAGTATTTACCTTCACGATAGTATTTACCTTCGTCGATAGTAATTACCTTCTTCATAGTAATTACCTTCGTCAATAGTAATTACCTTCGTCGATAGTAATTACCCTTTGCAAATAGTAGTTGTCCCTTGATATTACCAAGAGTTAAGCGCCTTCTTGATTGTTACAAGGGTTAATTACCCTTCATGAAAGTAGTTGTCTCTTCATATTACCAAGAGTCATTTTGACCTTCACGTTAAAACAAGAGCCACCCTCGGTTTTTCTATAAATAGAAAGATCATTCCTTCATTATTTCTTACGAATTCATTGAAACTCTGAGAGAGAAACTATAGAGAGAAAGAAGAAAAGTATTCTAACTACTTCACTTTTCCAATATTCGGTTCTTTTAAGGTAAGGGATATTATTTGTTGTACTTGTAAGGGGTGTTATTCTTTCTTATTCATGAAGAGAACTTCATTATTCCATTCATTATTATTACATTGGAATAACTTTTGTAAAAGTGGCATACCTATACATAACTTTGATCTGTGGCATACCTATACTTGGTGAAATCTTTATATTATTCCATTCTTATTTATTACATTGGAATAACTCAGATCACGCTGAATCCCCTATACTTGGTGATCTTCTTCATTATTCCATTCTTTATTATTACATTGGAATATCCTGTTTGTGTGTTTTACACCTGACCTGGTTCCATTGTTTATTATTCGCATTTATTATTCTCATTAGAATATCTATCTCATGTGTTTTACACCTGACTGGTTCCATTGTTTATTATTCAAAGATTTATTATTACATTTGGATCATCCTGCCGGTGTGAATTTCACCTAACCCGGTTCCATTATTATTATTCTGTTGGAATAACTTTGCCTACATCTGCAATCTGCATGTCGTGGTGATTTTTTTTGTTATTCCATTATTTATTATACCCAAATTAGTTAAAACTTTGACTTCTATACTCCATGAAATTAGTAGAATATCTTTGATATTTGCGTTTCATCCATATCTTTTCATGGAAATATTCTTCCGATCATTCTTGAATTTTACTCTACAAAAATAGTATCGTGTTGACAATTTGGGCGTTAATAATTTCGGATAAATTAATTCTTGAACTTGTTTTATTGAATTATTATGTCATTGTCATCATCCTCATGTTATATTATGTTATCTTTGGCTTACGTGCATAGATGAACTTAGTATGATTATGACCGAGGATCATTCGGTATAATCACGACTTAATATAAATGATGTGACAAAAGTCCTCGATGGCACTGTAATGCGATGATGGATAGTTTTGGGTATGATTATGACGGGGGTGATTCGGTATAGTCATGACCATTGATAATTTGATGAAAATCCTTGGCCGTAGTACGGGGATGATTAGATGTGGTGGTTTATTTATTAAAATGTCTCTCGGTGATAAAATTGATGAAAACCTTTTAAAACCTAAAGATAGTAGACTTTATTCTCTACTGACTCTTTTAATGGATTGCATATTCATTGCAGATTAAACTGGTTGTCTATTGTATTTTATCGGTTTAACATTGTTGAAGGCTAATGATAATTTATTCTGCATTATCTTAGTCATAATATTTCTTCTTGGGCTAGTTGAGCTCACCTTTTCTTTCCTTTATTCTCTTGAAATGAGAACATAGGCGGGACGAAGTCGGAAGCGGAGTAATGGTCCGGAGGATAGCATTAGTAGTCCTCACTATTACGTGAAATAGTGTGATAATAGTTGTAATGAGGACTCCTTTTGAGTTTGTATAATATCTAGTAGACAATATTTGTATTCAAACTCACGCTTTATGTCGTATTATACCATACCAGTTAGGTTAAGTAAGTTGTATTTGAATTTATGTACCATGTAAGTGGCGACCCAAGATGGGTGACGATATCTAATTTTTGGAGGCGTCACACCTATTGAACTTCGGAGTTAAAATTCAACTATAAATTTGGTACCGAGCCTTTATCTTGTGACTTCCTTTATGGAATTCACCTAAGCCGAACTTCTCTGTAGGGGCGTCATATTCGATGCGATAGTAAAGCGATAGGTGTCATTGTGACGTCTTATCCAAGATTGGGATATGAGTCACGATTGAGAGCAACCTAAGTCGATGAATCGAAATACGTAGCTTTCAGAAGCTTAGTTGGTTATTATCGGAGATTCGTTGAAGGATATTCTCGAATCGCTATTCCATTAACGTAAATGACTTCGTAGAGATACAAAATTCGAATGGAAGCAAAGAATGTGGGAAGAGCTTGAAGAACTCAAGAGGAGACTCATTTCAAAGACATGTTACGACCATACCATCCTGGAAAAGCGAACGCGTGGTAGTGACGTGTTGAGTAGAAGATCGTATACAATACGAGTACGATATTGTCAAAGACTAATTTCAGTATAATTTACAAATAATAGAGATGGAGATGAAAACTCTAGGTACCCACGTGATGATATACTGAGTATAATCGACTTTAATCGATAAAGTTAAAGTTGCTTTCGAAGCCATCAACCCGAAATGATGCGTATGAAGAAGAAATCTGAAGGAGCTATTTCCTAAGCGAGAATTGATGAAGAAGGAATACTTGAGTCCACACGAGACTTTGTGTTCCTAACGACTCTAGAGAGAGAAATTATAGAGAGAAGCTATAGAGAAAATTATAGAAAGAAGAAGTATTCTGCTACTTCACTACTTCTATATTCAGTTCTTTTTACGGTAAGGGGTGTTATTCTTTCTTCTTGAAGAGAACTTCATTATTCCATTCATTATTATTACATTTGGAATAACTTTTGTAAGAGTGGCATACCCTATACATAACCTTTATCATGTGCGATATACCCTATACTTGGTGAAATCCTTATGTTATTCCATTGCTTATTATTATTCTTGGAATAACTTTTGTATCTGCCGATTTACCTATACTTGGTGACATTCTTCTATTATTCATTTGGAACATCACATGCGTGTGTTTTACACCCACACGGTTCCGTCTTTATCATTCATTGGAATATCCTATCTCATGTGTTTTACACCCGATCTGGTTCCATCTTTATTATTACATTGGAACATCCTCCGTGCGTGAATTTCACCGACACGGTTCCGTTATTATTATTACATTGGAATAACTTTACATACATCTGGGAAATCGCATGCGTGGTGATTTCTTTTGTTATTCCATTCTTTATTATACCCGTTAGTTAAAACTTTGACTTATACTCCATGAAATTAGTAGAATATCCTTGATATTTGCGTTTCATCCAAAGATCTTTCATGGAAATATTCTTCCGATCATTCTTGAATTTTACTCTACAAAATAGTATCATGTTGACAATTTGGGCGTTAATAATTTACGGATAAATTAATTCTTGAACTTGTTTTATTGAATTATTATGTCATTGTCATCATCCTCATGTTATATTAAGTTATCTTTGGCTTACGTGCATAGATGAACTTAGTATGATTATGACCGAGGATCATTCGGTATAATCATGGCTTGATATAAATGATGTGACAAAAGTCCTCGATGGCTTCGTAATGCGATGATGGATAGTTTTGGTATGATTATGACTAAGGGTGATTCTAGTATAGTCACGACCATTGATAATTTGATGAAAATCCTTGGCCAGTGATACAGGGATGATTAGATATTGTGGTTTATTCATTAAACTGAGTCTTAGTGATAAAAATTGATGAAAACCTTTTAAAACCTAAAAGATAGTAGACTTTATTTTCTACTTGACTCTTTTAATGGATTGTATATTCTGCTGCAGTTAAACTGGTTGTCTATTGTATTTTATCAGTTTAACATTGTTGAAGACTATTGATAATTTATTCTGCATTATCTTAGTTATAATATTTCTTATTGGGCTAGTTGAGCTCACCCTTTCTTTCACTGTTCTCTTCAGGAAATGAGAATATAGCTGGGACGAGTCGGGGAAAAGAGTGATGGTCCCGAAGATAGCATTAGTAGTCCTCACTATTCTGTTAAATAGTGTGACAATAAATGTAATGAGGACTCCTTGAGTATGGATATTGTCTAAATGACAATATTCCTATTAGAACTCTCGGTTTATGTATTGTCGTATGTTACTGCGACGGATGTATAATTAAGTTTGTATTTGAATTTATGTACCGTATAAGTGGCGACCTAAGATGGGTGACGTATACCTAATTTTTGGGGCGTCGCGGTTGGTATCGAGCCGTAAGTGTGAAGAGCCTCGAGCCTTTCCGGTGACTTCTGTTGATGGGGAATGCTGCGAAGCCGGACTCTCCGTGGGGACGCCGTCTTTTCGGTGGCAAGGTGATAGTACCAATGTGAGGTCTTGACACAAGTTGGTGTCCAGAGTCACAGGTTGGTATCGAGCCGTAAGTGTGAAGAGCCCCAGAGCCTCTCATGGTGACTTCTGTTGATGGGGAATGCAAAAGCCGGACTCTCTCCGTGGGGGCGCCGTCTTTCGGTGACAAAGTGATAGGTACCAATGTGAGGTCTTGACACAAGTTGGTGTCCGACTCACGGTTAGTATCGAGCTTAGGATATGATCCACAGGTGAGATGTGAGATAAGAACTAGGAGGGAGAGCGGGGAATTCCTTCGTTAGTATGACTACCTAAATTTATTTGGTATTTAATTGGTCGGTCGGAGTATAGGGATAATATGTGATATGTTAATTAACCCTTGTTTTACGGCGGTGTTTGAGAATGGCATCCGAAAATCTTTGAGATAAGCAATGAAGCACATGAGAGTGTTGATTCATTTCAAACAAAAGGTAACGACCAACAACACGATAATAATCATCTTTGGTGGCAATTATTATCGAATAATGATAACCATCGTGGGGAAATTATCATGCGAGAATGGTAACCACTTCAAATTGGTAATCATGGCAAAGATAATAAAGTGGAAATTACAAGAAGAGAAGGTCATTTAGCCCAATTATGTTGTGCACCAAAGTCAAGTCTAGTGGGACGGTGGCACCAAAGGTGGATATGGACAAAACAAAGTCGTTGGTTTTAGGAAGTGCATTTTCATGACTTCTCAAAAAGCGAGTAAACCGAACCGAAGTTAAGCACGGGTTAGTTAATTATAAATTCGAAGTCTATACCTTATAAGATCTGGGTTCTACCCATTATTTTATCTCTCTTGCTTTGCGTTCAACGTTTAAATTTGACTCAGGAAAAGTTAGACTTTGACTTATTAGTTGAAACTTCGTTAGTAGGAGCCTTAAATTCACGCTACTATTTTTAAATCTTGTTTGATTCAAATAAACACTTTCACGTTACTGTCGATCTTATTTTTTGAAAACATTTGCCTTTGATGTGATTTTAGGAATCAATTGGTTAACTACCCATCATGCTTTTCGTGGGTTGTTAGCTTTTATATTCATAACCAACTTGTTGTCTTAATTCAAGTAACCAAACTACTAAAGTCAATTATTGTCATATCGAAGCCATAAGTAAAGAGCCCCGAACCTTTCGTTGTTGACTTCCTTGTGTGGAATGCAAAGCCGGACTTTACGTAGGCGACATCGTGAATGAAGATGGCAAGTTTATAGGTATCATTGTGAGATCTTTATCTAGGTTAAGGGATAGAAGTCACAGTTGGTATCGATGTGACGTCTTATCCAAGTCTTGGATGAGTCAGCGGTTTTGAATGATATTTCTATTATTAATAAATTTCTGGCGTATTCTTGAAGACTTCTTAGCCTACTTAGGCGTGAAATCGAATTTCGTTTTGACCACAATACAAAACCCATTTCTTAAACCCTCAAATATTTCTTGACTAAAATAAAATGAGCAGGTTCGTGGTTTATGATGAAAGTCATAATAAAAGCATTGGACTAATGAAAATCATGGGTATACGTGGTATTAGTAAGTGTTATGATGAGTTATGTTGGTTAGTATGTGAAAACATGAAAGTTTCTTAAAAATCACAAGGAGTTAAAAAACCAAATTTTGGTGAAAAACGTAACATGAAATTCAATTGACCAAATCTCCTATTATATTTTGAATTTTTGAGTGTGGTTAAGTCCTAGAGTTAGATCTATGAGTTACCTAACTAATCCAAGTGGAATCAATGAAAAAGGTGTTGTAGATTTTCGTGTGAACTGATTTTAGCAAAGGAGTCAAAACTTCAAAATGTCCAAAAAAGCTGCTACCACGTTTTTGTAAGGGCTATTTTGGCCACTTAATTAGTGAGAAAAATTCAGGCCTTTTGGGACATAAAAGTATATGATATAAAGAACATCGTGTCCAAAAATGAGCTCATTCCAACTTAAAATGAGCAAGTTATGACCATTTCAATATTTAGGTTTTTTTGACGAAAAATGCTATAATTGGAGTTCTATAACTCCGATGACCATGAAATTTAAACTGGAGGCTCACATTAACATGTGTAAGGTCCTGCCAAGATTTGGGAATTTTTGGAGTTAAACTTGAGGTAGCTAATTTCTTAAGGAATTAATTAGAAATTGATTTTTGAAAAATAGTAAATGAATTTTAAAAATTCCGAGAAAAATATATTTTCATTATGGGACTATATGATGCTAAATCCCGAAAAGAAATATTTTTGGACTGATTTGGTATTTTTCATGAAAATAGTTTAATTACTGAACATATGAGTTAAATATGTTATGTGAAGTAACAAAGTTGAAAATAGGATTTTATGGCTAGAGAATCCTATATAGAGTATATGCATATATTTTTGATGAGGATTTGATAATTGGTGATGATATCTTATGAGTATGGCATTTTTGAATGATTAAATGCATTATATGGTAAAAGCGTAAACAATTGAGATAAATTGTTTATAAATTTAAGAAGTGATTAAAATATTGTTATAATATTAATGATATTAGATTATGAGATTATTAAGTGATTGATAACATGGGGATATTCTTGAATCTGGATAAATTATATTATAAATGTTTAATATTTATCCTTTATCTCATTTGATTGATTCTTTATATCATGATCCTCACGCTTATATTATGTTGAAAGTCATCTCATGGCTCACGTGCGTAGATGGACTTGGTATGATTATGACCGAGGATTGTTCTAAGATAATCATGACCGTAATTGAAAAACACGATTATCTTTGTACGTAGTGCATGGATAATTGTGGTCGTGATACTAATGAATACACGATTATCTTTGGCACATAGTGCATGGATAATTTAATGGTCGTATACTTAATGAATACACGATTATCTTTGTACGTAGTGCGTGGATGGATAATTGTGGTCGTGATACTAATGAATACACGATTATCTTTGTACGTAGTGCATGGATAATTGTGGTCGTGATACTTAATGAATACACGATTATCTTTGCACGTAGTGCATGGATAATTGTGGTCGTGATATTAATGAATACACGATTATCTTTGGTAGTAGTGCATGGATAATTCGTGGTCGTGATACTTAATGAATATCCTTGGCACGTAGTGCGGGGATGATTCGATGATATGGATTAATTATTGAAATGAGTCTCGAATGAAATATTAATTCATGGATGTGGTAAAAGTCATCTTTGGTAGTAGTGCATTGATAGACTTGGTATGATTATGACCAAGGATTATTCGGTATAATCATGATCAGATTGAAAACACGAATATCCTTGGCGAGAAGGTATGGATAATTCGTGGTCGATACTATTATTAAGGCTGCGTCTCAAAGATTATTAGTTTTACAATTGTATATCTTTAATTTTGTAGTGCAAAAGATGAATTGTTAATGAATATCTTTGGCGGATTATGAAGATGAATTTAATATTTTAACGATAAAGGTATTCAAGGTATCCTCACCTCTTTATCATATCGTGCGTACCCTAATTTCTAGTGGCGAAATTTCATAAGAAGGGAGGTTGTAAGACCCGACTTTTATAAATAAAAAGATGAATTTTCTATAAATATTATTTTGAATATTATGGAATAAATTTGATATAATGTTATAGTTGTGGGTAATATTTATAAATTTTGCAAAGTAAGCAAGTTGTTATAAAATATTCGTTTGGTCTGGGAATATTCTTTTGTCGGGGAATATTAAATGACGACTACCAAATCATTAATTGGACCCCTATTAACTAAGTATTGTCGTAGTTAAAAGCGACAAAATTATTTTTCTATAAAAATAACGGCAGAGGTGTTACCGTCAAAACTGTTGAACTACCCTTTTAGTAAAAGTAAAAGTACGATGTCTGGCGTAGTTGTATAGTAGCAGACACGATATTGATTATTGATGCTTTACGTGAGAAGTCACTTAGCTATACTCAATTATTATTATGATAATTGCGCATCATATCTCTTATATTATTGATTCAATTATTGTCACAAAGATCATCCGTATAATATGTTATATTATTAATTGAGACGACAAGTTATAAATGATTAATAATTGTTGAAAGATTAAATATGTGTTGATTAAAATAAAATGATTTGTGGTAATATTTATTCAATCCTCGATATATATAAAGAGTCTCATTATAAGACGTTTGTGGTAAGTTTGATTATTTTATGGGGGCCCATATGTCATCATCTAAGAGTCTCTTCACAATCGATAGTATTTACCTTTGTGAATAGTAATTACCTTCGTCGTAATAGTATTTACCTTCGTCAATAGTATTTACCTTTGTGAATAAGTAATTACCTTTGTGAATAAGTAATTACCTTTGTGAATAGTAATTACCTTCTCGTCGATAGTATTTACCTTCACAATAGTATTTACCTTCGCCAATAGTAATTACCTTCTTCAATAGTAATTACCTTCGTCGATATAGTAATTACCTTCGTCAATAGTAATTACCCTTTCATGAAATAGTAGTTGTCCTTCAATATTACCAAGAGTTAACTACCTCTTGATTGTTTCCAAGGGTTAATTACCCTTCGCAAATAGTAGTTGTCTCTTCATATTACCAAGAGTCATTTTGACCCTTCATTAAGACTCAAGAGCCACCCTCGCTTTTTCTATAAATAGAAAGCTCATTCCTTCATTATTTCTTACGAATTCATTGAAACTCTGCAGAGAAAACTATAGAGAGAAGAAGAAAAGTATTCTATTTACTTCACTTTTCCAATATTCAATTCTTTTAAGGTAAGGGATATTATTTGTTGTACCTGTAAGGGGTGTTATTCTTTCTTATTCATGAAGAGAACTTCATTATTCCATTCATTATTATTCTGTTGGAATAACTCAGAAAAGTGGCATACCTATATATGTGACGCCCCAAAATAGGTATACACAACACCCATTCCGAGTCGCCAAATACATGGTACAAGAAGCAAACTACAACTTCAATAATACAAATGTCGTGTGAAATACGACAAGATATATCTGTGAGTTTAAATATAATATTGTCTTCTAGACAATATCCACACGCAAATAAATCCCCATCATATTTATTGATACATCATTTTACAAAATGGTGAGGACTACTAAACAACTCTCTTTAGAACCTTCATTCCATACCCCGACTAAGACTCGCTACATTCTCGCCTCCCGAGAAGAAGAATGGAACAACAAGGAAAAGGGTGAGCTCAACTAGCCCAAGAAGAATACTATGACTAAGATAATATACAACAAATTATCGTTAGTCTCCAACAGGAAAAATCGATAGAATACAATAGACAACAAGTTTCGGATCAATATTCGCAATGAAATAATAATTCATAGAAGAGTTACGTAGAGAATGAAATCTACTATAATCTATGAATTTAACGATCCATCATCAATATTTTATCCTCGTAACATCAATCGCTTTTATCTCAAATCAAATATTCATCTTTGCACTTCGTGCCAAAGATATTCATCAATCTCCACATGTTCATCTCAACACTGCTCATCTTTGCACTACAAAGCCAAAGATATTCTTCAAATCATTCATCTTTAGACTGGGCCAAAGATATTCAATAATATCATCATTTAAGACCGAGGATGATGAAAATATTTTTAAAGAACGAATCCAAAGAAACAAAATGACAAGGATTAAGGATTAAGGATTCGTACTTTGTTTTATCCATGTCCAACAATACCTCAAAAATAATCATAGTGGTGTAAAATTCAAGAATGATCAAAACATGGATACAATCAAAGCTAGTATCCAAAATAGATATTTTGACGAAAAAGAAGAAATTTTATTTTTCGATGAATAGTCTCAGAGTATCGTGAATAGTAGTCAGATACGTGAATAGGCCAGATATCGTGAATAGTAACCCCGACACCAAAAGATAGAAATTCCACAAAAACATCTTCACGCTTTATTAATAGTACTCGTGAATAAGAATCTCGTGAATAAGAACTCATGAATAGTAACTCGTGAATAAGAACTCATGAATAAGTAACCCCGACATGAAAAAGTTCCAAATTTGATAAAAACTCAGATCAACATTTCAAAGATAATGATATTGAAGAAATAATATCATTACGAAAAAATAATATCCCTTACCTCAAAGAATCAAGACTTGGAAGGAAAGGCTCAAGTGATGTTTGAATGAAACTTGTCTTTGAACAAAGAACTCTCAAAGTATCTAAATACTCACAAAATACACTCAATAATATAGAGAGAGAAAGAGAAAAACTTTGTTTACGTGTGATTTTCAATTCTAACTTAGCCCTCTATTTATAGAAAATGTTAGCCCACCAAGGCAGACTTGACCTTCTACCCGATGGCTTTACTCGCTACTATTGCCACCACCACATTTGAAATAAAATTCAGCACATTTCTTCACCAACCACAAGTGGGGCCCACTCAATTCTAGAATTTTCCACCAAAATCAATTATAACCCTAATTTTCAATCACCACCTCTTAAAATTCATAATAAATTATACGCTCATCTTTAACGGTTCAAAATTTGTGGACATATACTCAACTTATGTATGTATAACATACCCAAAATTACCACAATCCAACTACGGATTAAAAAATTATAACCCCGCAATATATCTCAAAACCCATGATTTAATTTTTAATACCTCCAACTGATAAAATACCGATAAAACATCTCAAAGATTAATTCCTTCATTAATAACCACATAAATAAATCCATCATTTATATTCATATAAAATAAATATTTCCTTATCATATGAATCAATAATTAATTATTCACAAATAATATTACGAATCACAATTATGACAACCAGTAGCTCCTGTGAAATAGGGGCTTTCCAATAAGAATTTCTTCTTCATGGCGCATGAATTAGGTGACCAAACCTCTCCTTGATGTAACTTTCTAGACATTGCCAATAATGTTATCTAATAATATTATTCAAATAATATGAATTATTGATCCGATAATGAGAAATATCATGCGTTGACAATTATCAAACAACAATAATATAAAATATCAACGCAAAGAATTATCAATCAATAAAATAAAATAATCGACGAAGAACTCATCGTGAAAATTATTGAGTAAAGCCTTCTCTACGTAAGGATCAATAATTCAACAATACTGCAATAATACCGCAAATATCGCGTAACCAACGCCAGACATCGTATTTTAACCAACCGGTATTCCAATGCTTTAACGGTAATAACTACGCCAAGTTATTTTTAACCACCCAAACTTTGTCGCTTTTCCTCATCCAATCGCTTTCCGTTATGGGGCCCATACATGGTCGCGCTTGGGTCAGCATTTAATATTCCCTAAGCAATCATTTAATATTCCACGACCAAACGAATATTCCCCGACAAAAATGAATATTTTATAACCACTTGCTTATTTTGAAATATTTAAGCATTTTACCCATAACTAACCACATTAATCAAATCCACCCTTTACTATTTCAAAATAATAAATAAAGGAAATTCCTTTTATTTAAAAAATTTCGGTCTTACAACCTCCCTCCTTATGAAATTTCGTCCTCTCGAAATTGACGACGCATACTGGCGTGTTTCAAAAGATGAGGATACCTTGCTTTCATTTCGCTTTCCAATTCCCTGTGTCATTTCCTCTATAAAGCATGATTCCTCCACAAAACTTTAACTTGTGGTATGACCTTTCAGTCAAGTAGGGACATGCTCCTTCCTATCCAAAATCTTGACAGTACCTCCTCATACGTTAATTCTTCTATTATCTCGTCTGCGGTTCTAACGCAATAATGTGATTCGAATTAGTCCACATCGATACGTGAAAACGTTATGAACACGCCATACTTACTTGGCGGTAAAACGAGTCTATAGGCCACATTTCCTACTCGGTCAAGAATTTGAAATGGACCAATAAATCGTGGATTGAGCTTTCCTCTCTTTCCAAATCTTGTAACTCCCTTCCATGGAGCAACTCGCAACAATACACGATACCCTACATTAAATTCCACGTCCTTTCGATGAAGATCCGCATAACTCTTTTTATGTCGATCTTGTCTTTGTTTGTATACGTTGTCGAATCATTTGGATCTTTTCGGTGAGTCATATCGTCATTTAACTCGGGTCCCAACAATGTTGCTTCACCCACCTCATCCCAACATATCGAGAACGACATTTTCGTCCATATAATGCTTCGAATGGAACCATGCCTATATTTGTTTAATAACTATTGATGTATGAGAATTCCACCAATGGCAAGTACTTATCCCAACTTCCTTTGAAATCTAGGACACGAGTTTTAATATATCTTCAAGAGTTTGAGTAGTCCTTTCGATTGTCCATCCGTTTGAGGATGGTATGCCAAACCAATCAGAAATTGCGTCTATAGCTTTCTAACCCAAAATCATGAAGTGAATCTTGGGTCACGATCTAAAACTATGGATATTGGCATGCCATGCAATCTCACAATCGCATTTAGGTACATACGAGAAAGACGCGTTCAAGGGAATAAGTCTCTCGTGTCGATAAAAATTGAAAGCGGATTTGGTTAATCTATCAACAATGACCCAAATAAAGATTGATGCCTTGAGAAACCGTAGGAAGACCCGTGAACGAAATTCATAGTAATGTGTTCCCACTTCCATTCCTAATCTCAAGTGGTTGCAACGGACCCTTAGGTACTAGATGTCTACCTTTTTACACGTTTGGCAAGTTAAACACATCGAGATAAACTTTGCAATCTCTCTCTTCATATTGTTCCACCAAAATGTATGTCAAGATCACGATACATTTTAGTACTTCCGTGATGGATTGCAAATGGCGATTGTGTGCCTCCATCATAATCTTGTACTTCAAATCGTAGTCGTTAGAACACAAAGTCTCGTGTGGACTCAAGTATTCCTTCTTCATCAATTCTCGCCCCTAATAGCTCTTTCAGATTTCTTTCTTCATAATGCATCACTCCGGGTTGATGGCTTGAGCAACTTTAACTTTATCGATTAAAGTCGATTATACTCAGATATCATCACGTGGGTACCTAGAGTTTTCATCTCCATCTCTATTATTTGTAAATTATACGAAATTAGTCTTTGACAATATCGTATTCGTACTGCATATATCATCTTCTACTCAACACACGTCTACCACGTTCGCTTCCGGGATGGTATGGTCGTAACATGTCTTTGAAATGAGTCTCCTCGAGTTCTTCAAGCTCTTCCCACATTCTTTTTCTCCATTCGAATTTTGTATCTCTACGAGTCACCACGTTAATGGAATAGCGATTCGAAATATCCTTCAACGAATCTCCGATATAACCAACTAAGCCACCCATCTTGCTCTCAATCGTGACTCGCCCAATCACGTCACAATGACACATGGTACATAATATTCCCTACAGAAATACAACTTAATTCCATAAAGGAAGTCTGAAGATAAAGGCTCAGTACCAAATTATAGTTGAATTTTTAACTCCTGAAGTTCAATAAACCGCCCCAAAATTGAATATAAATACCCATCTTGGGTCGCCACTTACATATTATAAATTCAAACTTACAACCTAAGGAGTCCTCATTAAAACTATTAATACAAATATTTCACGTAGATATTATAGGAACTACTAATGCTATTACAACTATTATCACACCATTACTTGAGCTCCTAATGCTATCCTCTCGACCATTACTCAAACTATCTCAAATTCTCATTTCAAAGAGAACAAAGGAAAGAAAGGGTGAGCTCAACTAGCCCAAGAAGAAATATTATGACTAAGATAATGCGTAATAAATTATCATTAGCCTTCAACAAAGTTGTTAAACCGATAAAATACAATAGACAAACCAGCTTAATCATAGCTGAATAAGCAATCCATTAAAAGAGTCAAGTAGAGAATAAAGTCTACTATCTTTTAGGTTTTAAAAGGTTTTCATCAATTTTATCACCGAGACTCAAATTTTAATAAATAAACCACCACATCTAATCATCCCTGCATTACTGGCCAAGGATTTTCATCAAATTATCAATGGTCATGACTATACCGAATCACCCCGGTCATAATCATACCAAAAACTATCCATCACCGCATTACAAAAGCACCGAGGACTTTTGTCACATCATTTATATCAAGTCATGATTATACCGAATGATCCCGGTCATAATCATACTAAGTTCATCTATGCACGTAAGCCAAAGATAACATAATATAACACGAGGATGATGACAATGACATAGTAATTCAATAAAACAAGTTCAAGAATTATTTAATCCATGAATTATTAACGCCCAAATTGTCAACATGATATCGCTTTCAGAGAGTAAAATTCAAGAATGATCGTAAGAATATTTTCATGAAAAGATATCGATGAAACGCAAATATCAAGGATATTCTACTAATTTCATGGAGTATAGAAGTCAAAGTTTTAACCAACCGGGTATAATAAAGAATGGAATAACAAAAGAAATCACCATGCATGCGGATTGCAGATGTACAAAGTTATTCCAATGTAATAATAATAATCTAACCAGTCGTGAAATTCACACCGGCAGTGATGTTCCAATGTAATAATAAAGATGGAACCATCCTGTAAAACACACATATAGATATTCCAATGTAATGATAAAGATTTTAACCAGTCCTGTAAAAACACACGCATGTGATGTTCCAATGTAATAATAAAATCTAACCAGTCCTGTAAAACACACATGCATGTGATGTTCCAATGTAATAATAGAAGAATGTCACCAAGTATAGGTAAACCATGAGATACAAAAGTTATTCCAATGTAATAATAAGCAATGGAATAACATAAGGATTTCACCAAGTATAGGGTATGCCATGATATCTGAGTTATGTATAGGGTATGCCACTTTTTACAAAGTTATTCCAATGTAATAATAATGAATGGAATAATGTAAGTTCTCTTCAAGAAGAAAGAATAACACCTCTTACCGTAAAAAAGAACCTAATATAGAAGTAAAGTGAAGTAGCGTAATACTCTTCTTCTTTCTATAATTTTCTCTATAGCTTCTCTCTATAATTTCTCTCTGTAGTTTCAATGAATTCGTAAGAAAATAATGAAGGAATGAGCTTCTATTTATAGAAAATGGAATGCATAAGAATTAATCCATGAAACTATCCAGATTGATTTACTTTAATCTGACGGTCCATATTTAAAGAAAAATCTTTTAAATAAAATATAATATATTCTATTTATATAAAAATATTTTACTATGCAAATACTATGCAACACTATGCAAAACACTATGCAACACTATGCATAATAAAATATAATATATTCTATTTATGTAATAACTTTAATAAAGTATTCTATTTTATATAAAGATGTTTCGCTTTTTATTACGTTAATAATACTGAATAAAATAAAACGCCATTATCGCTATAATAATTCATATTATTAATCGACAATAATGGAATCAAACCGAGTGACTTCTCACATAAGCATCAATAATCAATACCGCAAAGCTACTACGCAACCACACGACATCGTTTTTTTTACTACCGAAAGTAGTTCAACAAGAACTACTTGTAAAACTTCCGCCGTTATTTCAATAAAATATTTTTGTCGCTTTCTCAATCCGACAATAATTTCATTAGGGGTCCACCAATGATTGAGCCGTATGTATAATATTCCCTCGCTAAACCGAATATTCCCCACCAATCGAATATAATATAACCGCTTGCATACTTTGCAAAATTTATAAATACTACCCACAACTATAATATTATCTTAAATTCACACCATAATATAAAAAATTATTTCACAAAAATTTAAATCTTTATCGATAAAATCTGGGTCTCACAATCTCCTCCTTATGGAATTTCGCCTCGAAATTAGGGTACGTGATTGATATGATAAAGAGATGAGGATACCTTGAATACCTTTATCGCTGAAAACATTAAATTCATTTTTGCACTACAGCCAAAGATATACAACCAGAAAACCAATAATACAATCGAGACTCACTTTAGTAATAAGATCACAACCATGAATTATTCATGCACTACTAGCTAAGGATATTCGTGTTTTCAATTACTATGGCCATGATTATACCGAATAACTCCGTGGTCATAATCATACCAAGTCTATCAATGCACTACGACCAAAGATGACTTTTTACCACATCCATGAATTAATATTTCATCACGAGACTCACCAATAATTAATCCATATCATCGAATCATCCCCGCACTACGTGCCAAGGATATTCATTAAGATCACGACCATAAATTATCCATGCACTACTACCAAAGATAATCGTGGTATTCATTAAGATCACGACCACAAATTATCCATGCACTACTACCAAAGATAATTGTGTATTCATTAAGATCACGACCACAAATTATCCATGCACTACTACCAAAGATAATTGTGTATTCATTAAGATTATCATGCACAATTATCCATGCACTACTACCAAAAAGATAATTGTGTATTCATTAAGATCACGACCACAAATTATCCATGCACTACCATGCACTACCAAAAGATAATTGTGTATTCATTAAGATCACGACCACAAATTATCCATGCACTACTACCAAAGATAATTGTGTATTCATTAAGATCACGACCACAAATTATCCATGCACTACTACCAAAGATAATTGTGTATTCATTAAGATATCACACCACAATTATCCATGCACTACGGCCAAAGATAATTGTATTATTCATTAGTATCACCACCACAAATTATCCATGCACTACGCACCAAAAAGATAATTGTGTATTCATTAAGATCACACGACCACAAATTATCCACGCACTACTACCAAAGATAATTGTGTATTCATTAAGATCACGACCACAAATTATCCATGCACTACTACCAAAGATAATTGTGTTTTCAATTACTATTATGATTATACCGAACAATCTCTCATTCATAATCATACCAAGTCCATCTACGCACTACATGTGCCACGTATGACTTTCAACATAATATAAGCACGAGGATAATGATATAAAGAATCAATCAAATGAGATAAAGGATAAATATTAAACATTTATAATATAATTTATCCAGATTCAAGAATATCTCCATGTTATCAATCACTTAATAATCTCATAATCTAATATCATTAATATTATAACAATATTTTAATCACTTCTTAAATTTATAAACAATTTATCTTAATTGTTTACGCTTTTACCATATAATGCATTTAATCATTCAAAAATGCCATACTCATAAGATATCATCACCAATTATCAAATCTCTCAAAAATATGCATATACTCTATATAGGATTCTTTAGCCATAAAATCCTATTTTCAACTTTGTTACTTCACATAACATATTTAACTCATATGTTCAGAATTAAACTATTTTCATGAAAAATACCAAATCAGTCCCAAAAATATTTCTTTTCTGGGATTTAGCATAATATAGTCCCATAATGAAAATATATTTTTCTCGAAATTTTTAAAATTCATTTACTATTTTTCAAAAATCAATTTCTAATTAATTCCTTAAGAAATTAGCTACCTCAAGGTTAACTCCAAAATTCCCAAATCTTGATAGGACCTTACACATGTTAACGTGAGCTTCCAGTTTAAATTTCATGGTCATCTGAGTTATAGAACTCCTATTATAGCGTTTTTTGTCTTAAAACCTAAATATTGAAATAGTCATAACTTGCTCATTTTAAGTCGTAATGAGCTCATTTTTGGACAGGAGATACTTTATACCATATAATTTCATGTCCCAAAAGGCCAGAATTTTTCTCATAATTTAAGTGGCCGAAACAGCCTCTCTAAAATCATGGCGTAAGCTTTTTCGGTTTTTGCAGCTTTGCACCCTTTGCTAAAATCAGTCCACACAAAAATCTACAACACCTTTTCCAGTAATTCCACTTGGATTAGTTAGGTAACTCATAGATCTAACTCTAGGACTTGACCACATTCAAAAATTCAAAATATAATAGGAGATATGGTCAATTGAATTTCATGTTACGCTTTTCACTAAAATCTGATTTTCAACTCTTTGTGATTTCTAAGAAACTTTCATGTTTTTACGCACTAACCAACATAACTCATCATAAAACTTACTAATACCACAAATACCCATGATTTTCATTATTCCAATGCTTTTATTATGACTTTCATCATAAACCACGAAAACTGCTCATTTTAGTCAAGAAATATTTGAGGGTTTAAGAAATGGATTTTGTATCGGGTCAATACAAAATTCGATTTCACGCCTAGGGTAGGCTAGGAAATCTTCAAGAATACGCCAAGAAATTTATTAATGATAGAAATATCATTCAAAATCGCTACTCTTATCCAAGACTTGATAAGACGTTACATTGATACCAACTGTGACTTCTATCCCTTAACCTAGATAGCCCTCACAATGATACCTATAAACTTGCCATCTTCATTCACGATGTCGCCACAGAAAGTCCTACTTTTTGCATTCCACACAAGGAAGTCAACAACGAAAGGATCGGGCTCTTTACTTATGGCTTGATATAACAAAGATTAACTTTAGGGTTTGGTTACTTTGAATTCAGATAATGTTGGTTATGAATATAAAAGCTAACAACCTTACGAAAAAGCGCCATGATTAGCTAACCAATCGATTCCTAAAAATCACATCAAAGGCAAGTATTTTCAAAAAGATAAGATCGACAGTAACGTGAAAGTGTTTATTTGAAACAACAAGATTAATAAACAAAGGAGGTAACGAAGGTTTCTCCCAACGAAGTTTCAATAGATAAATCAAAGTCTAATTTCTCCTGAGTCAAATTTAAATGTTGAACGCAAGCAAGAGAGATAAAAGAATGGGTAGAACCCAGATTCAATAAGGTATAGACTTCGCAAGAATTTATAATTAACTAACCCGCTAAACTTCGTCGTCGTTACCCACTTTTTGAGAAGTCACGAAAAACGCCTTCCCGAAACCACCGACTTTGTTTTGTCCAGAATCGCCTTTTGTGCCACTATCCCAAATTGGACTTGACTTCACTATACGACAAAAATCGAGCTAAATGACCTTCTTCTTCTTGAAATTTCCACTTCTATTATCTTTGCCATGATTACCAATCAAGTGGTTACCATTCTTAGCATGATAATTTCCCCACGATGGTTATCATTGTTCGATAAATTGCCGCCACCAAAGATGATTATTATCGTGTTGTTGGTCGTTACCTTTTGTTTGAGCCGAATCAACACTCTCATGTGCTTCATTGCTTAACTCAAAGATTTTCAGATGCTATTCTCAAACACCGCCACAAAACAATGGTTAATTGACATGTAACAAATTATCCCTATATTCTCGACCGACCAATTAAATACCAAATAAATTTAGGTAGGTCATACTAACAAGGAATTTCCCGCCCTCCCTCCTAGTACTTATTCTCACATCTCTAGCCGGATCATATCCCTAAGCTCGATACCAACCGTGACGCCTCAAAATTAGATATACGCCACCCATCTTGGGTCGCCACTTACATGGTACATAAATTCAAATACAACTTACTAACCTAATCTGTCAGTATAATACGACATAAACCGTGAGTTTGAATACAAATATTGTCTACTAGATATTATACAAACTCAAAAGGAGTCCTCATTACAACTATTATCACACTATTTCACGTAATAGTGAGGACTACTAATGCTATCCTCTCGACCATTACTCCGCTCCCCGACTCGTCTCCAAATGTTGTCATCATTTCAAGAGAAACAAAGGAAAGAAAGGGTGAGCTCAACTAGCCCAAGAAGAAATATTATGACTAAGATAATGCGTAATAAATTATCATTAGCCTTCAACAAAGTTTAAACCGATAAAATACAATAGACAACCCGCTTTAATCAAGCAATGAATAAGCAATCCATTAAAAGAGTCAAGTAGAGAATAAAGTCTACTATCTTTTAGGTTTTAAAAGGTTTTCATCAATTTTTATCACGAGACTCAAATTTTAATAAATAAACCACCACATCTAATCATCCCCGCATTCACTGGCCAAGGATTTTCATCAAATTATCAATGGTCATGACTATACCGAATCACCCCTCGGTCATAATCATACCAAAAACTATCCATCACTGCATTACAGGCCACTGAGGACTTTTGTCACATCATTTATATCAAGTCATGATTATACCGAATGATCCCTGGTCATAATCATACTAAGTTCATCTATGCACGTAAGCCAAAGATAACATAATATAACATGAGGATGATGACAATGACATAGTAATTCAATAAAACAAGTTCAAGAATTATTTAATCCATGAATTATTAACGCCCAAATTGTCAACACGATATCGCTTTCAGAGTAAAATTCAAGAATGATCGTAAGAATATTTCCATGAAAAGATATCGGATGAAACGCAAATATCAAGGATATTCTACTAATTTCATGGAGTATAGAAGTCAAAGTTTTAACCAACCGGGTATAATAAAGAATGGAATAACAAAAGAAATCACCATGCATGCGGTAGATTGTGATGACAAAGTTATTCCAATGTAATAATAATAACTAACCAGTGTCGTGAAATTCACACCGGCTGTGATGTTCCAATGTAATAATAAAGATGGAACTGCATCCTGTAAAAACACACGTATAGGATATTCCAACAGAATGATAAAGATTTTAACCAGTCCGATGTAAAACACACGCATGTGATGTTCCAACAGTAATAATAAAATCTAACCAGTCCGTGTAAAACACATGCATGTGATGTTCCAATGTAATAATAAAGAATGTCACCAAGTATAGGTAAACCACAGATACAAAAGTTATTCCAATGTAATAATAAGCAATGGAATAACATAAGGATTTCACCAAGTATAGGTATGCCACAGATACAAAAGTTATGTATAGGGTATGCCACTTTTACAAAAGTTATTCCAATGTAATAATAATGAATGGAATAATGTAAGTTCTCTTCAAGAAGAAAGAATAACACCCCTTACGTAAAAAAAGAACCTAATATAGAAGTAAAGAAGTAGCGTAATACTACTCTTCTTCTTCTATAATTTTCTCTATAGCTTCTCTCTATAATTTCTCTCTAGTTTCAATGAATTCGTAAGAAAATAATGAAGGAACGAGCTTCTATTTATAGAAAAATAGAATGCATAAGAATTAATCCATGAACTATCCCGTATTGATTTACTTTTAATCTGACGGTCCATATTTAAAGAAAAATCTTTTAAATAAAATATAATATATTCTATTTATATAAAAACATTTTACTATGCAAATACTATGCAACACTACGCAAAACACTACGCAACACTATGCATAATAAAATATAATATATTCTATTTATGTAATAACTTTTAATAAAGTATTCTATTTTATATAAAAGATGTTTCGCTTTTATTACGCTAATAATACTAATAAAACAAAACGCCATTATCGCTATAATAATTCATATTATTAATCGACAATAATGGAATCAAACCGAAGTGACTTCTCACATAAGATCAATAATCAATACCGCAATGCTACTATGCAACCACACGTGACATCGTATTTTTACTACCGAAAGTAGTTCAACAAGAATCTACTTGTGAAAACTTCCGCCGTTATTTCAATAAAATATTTTTGTCGCTTTCAATCCGACAATAATTTCGCATAGGGTCCACCAATGATTGAGCCGTTGTATTTAATATTCCCCGCTAAACCGAATATTCCCCACCAATCGAATATAATATAACCGCTGCATACTTTTGCAAAATTTATAAATACTACCCACAACTATAATATTATCTTAAATTCACACCATAATATAAAAAAAATTATTTCGACAAAATTTAAATCTTTATTGATAAAACTGGGTCTCACAATAGAGCCATTCGATGTGAGATTTTAGAAATGAGTTTTTACCGGTTCAAAGTCGATACAAAATTTA
Source organism: Panax quinquefolius (assembly GCA_020205615.1). NCBI lineage: Eukaryota > Viridiplantae > Streptophyta > Magnoliopsida > Apiales > Araliaceae > Panax > Panax quinquefolius. The sequence goes on from CM035153.1 coordinate 175,472,981, forward strand.
ATATCGTGCTTTGGGAGTAAGCGAGAAATTCTTCAGAAATACGTCGAAAAAATCAATAACAACAGAATATTATTCAAATCGACGTGTCTTTATTCAAATCCATAACACGGACTAAGAAAACTTGACATCCGTAATAAACGAATGACTTCATGGCTTTATATGAAAATGTTTGACTACAATGGTTTGATTGCTTGAATTGAATAACAAAGTTGCTTAGGAATATGAAAACTAACAACCTTACAAAAGAAATCAATTTGGCATGATGAGTAGTTAACCTTAAAATCACATCAAAAGCAAATATCTCTATGTAAATAAGGTTAACGTGTAATGTGATAGTGCTAACTCAATCAAGCAAGATTTTTAAACAACGGATGTAATGAAAGTTTCTCCTAATCTGAGTCTCCATAAATAAGTCAAAGTCTAATTTCTCCGTAGTCAAGTTCAAACGCGTTGAGCGCAAGCAAGAGATAAAAAGAATGGGTAGAACCCAGATTCAAGTAAGGTATAAACTTCATGAAGAATTTATAATTAACTAACCTGCGTAACTTTCGGGTTCCTCGCATTTTGATTTGGCCACGACAAACGCCTCTTCCGTGAATCGTAGACTTTGATGTGAGTTTAAATATAATATTTTCTTCTGCAACAATATCCACACGCAAATAAATCCCCATCATATTTATTGATACATCATTTTACAAAATGGTGAGGACTACTAAACAACTCTCTTTAGAACCTTCATTCCATACCCCCGACTAAGTACTTATCGCTACATTCTCGCCTCCCGAGAAGAAGAATGGAACAACAAGGAAAAGGGTGAGCTCAACTAGCCCAAAGAAGAATACTATGACTAAGATAATATACAACAAATTATCGTTAGTCTCCAACAGAAAAAATACGATAGAATACAATAGACAACAAGTTTCGGATCAATATTCGCAATGAAATAATAATTCATAAGAGTTACGTAGAGAATGAAATCTACTATAATCTATGAATTTAACACCCATCATCAATATTTTATCCTCAGAACATCAATCGCCATCTCAAATCAAATATTCATCTTTGCACTTCGTGCCAAAGATATTCATCAATCGGTCATGTTCATCTCAACACTGCTCATCTTTGCACTATACGCCAAAGATATTCTTCAGAAATCATTCATCTTTGCACTACGTGCCAAAGATATTCAATAATATCATCATTTAAGACCGAGGATGATGAAAAATATATTTTAAAGAACGAATCCAAAGAAACAAAATGACAAGGATTAAGGATTAAGGATTCGTACTTTGTTTTATCCATGTCCAACAATACCTCAAAAATAATCATAGTGGTGTAAAATTCAAGAATGATCAAAACATGGATACAATCAAAAGCTAGTATCCAAAATAGATATTTTGGACGAAAAGAAGAAATTTTATTTTTCGATGAATAGTGCCAGATACGTGAATAGTCTTCAGATATCGTGAATAAAGGCCAGATACGTGAATAAGAACCCCTCACACCAAAAGATAGAAATTCCACAAAAAACATCTTCACGCTTCATGAATAGTACTCGTGAATAAGAATCGTGAATAGTAACTCATGAATAGTAACTCGTGAATAAGAACTCATGAATAAGAACTCCCGATATGAAAAAGTTCCAAATTTGATAAAAACTTCAGATCAATATTTCAAAGATAATGATATTGAAGAAATAATATCATTACGAAAAAAATAATATCCCTTACCTCAAAGAATCAAGATTTCAAGGAAAGGCTCAAGTGATCTTTGAATGAAACTTGTAATCGAATAAAGAACTCTCAAAGTATCTAAATACTCACAAAATACACTCAATAATATAGAGAGAGAAGAGAAAACTTTGTTTCGTGTGATTTTCAATTCTAACTTAGCCCTCTATTTATAGGAAAATGTTAGCCCACCAAGCGAGACTTGACCTTCTACCTGATGGCTTTACCTGCTACTATTTCCACCCACCACATTTGAAATAAAATTCAGCACATTTCTTCACCAACCACAAGTGGGGCCCACTCAATTCTAGAATTTTCCACCAAAATCAATTATAACCCTAATTTTCGAATCAGTCACCTCTTAAAATTCATAATAAATTATACGCTCATCTTTAACGGTTCAAAATTTGTGGACATATACTCAACTTATGTATGTATAACATACCCAAAAATTACCACAATCCAACTACGGATTAAAAATTATAACCCCGCAATATATCTCAAAACCCATGATTTAATTTTTAATACCTCCATCACGATAAAATACCGATAAAACATCTCAAAGATTAATTCCTTCATTAATAACCACATAAATAAATCCATCATTTATATTCATATAAAATAAATATTTCCTTATCATATGAATCAATAATTAATTATTCACAAATAATATTACGTAATCACAATTATGACAACCAAAGCCGCTCCTGTGAAAGAGGGGCTTTCCAATAAGAATTTCTTCTTCTTGGTAGCAAGCAATTAGGTGACCAAACCTCTCCTTAGATGTAACTTTCTAGACATTGCCAATAATGTTATCTAATAATATTATTCAAATAATATGAATTATTGATCCGATAATGAGAAATATCATGCGTGACAATTATTGAACAACAATAATATAAAATATCAACGCAAAGAATTATTGAATCAATAAAATAAAATATTTGATAAGAATTCATCGTGAAAATTATTGAGTAAAGGCCTTCACGTAAGGATCAATAATTCAACAATCACTGCAATACCGCAATCTTCTTTGTGCGAACCACGTATTCATCAGATTTTAACCACCGGGTATTCCAATGTCTTAATTGAGAATAACTACGCCAGTTATTTTTAACCACCCAAACTTTGTCGCTTTCCTCATCCAATCGCTTTCAGTTATGGGGCCACACATGGTTGCGCATACTGTCGTCATTTTAATATTCCCCGACAAAGATTTAATATTCCACGACCAAACAAATATTCCCCACAAAATGAATATTTTATAACCACTGCTTATTTTGAAATATTTATGATTTTACCCATAACTAACCACATTAATCAAATCCACCCTTACTATTTCAAAATAATAAATAAAGGAAATTCCTTTTTATTTAAAAAATTTCGGTCTTACACTATACATAACCTCAGATAATGCAGACACCCTATACTTGGTGAAATCCTTATATTATTCCATTCTTATTTATTCTCGTTGGAATAACTCATACGCTTAATCCCCTAGACTTGGTGATCTTCTTCTCGTTATTCCATTCTTTATTATTCTGCTGAAATATCATGTATGTGTGTGTTTTACACCTACATTCGGTTCCATTGTTTATTATTCCGCATTTATTATTCTCATTGGAATATCATGTATCTGTGTTTTACACCGGACCGGTTCCATTGTTTATTATTCAAATTTATTATTCTGTTGGATCATCCTCGCTTGGTGTGAATTTCACCGACCTGGTTCCGTTATTATTATTCTTGTTGACTAACTCCGTTTATGCCAAGCACAATCATGCATACGGGTGATTTCTTTTGTTATTCCATTCTTTATTATACCCAAATAAGTTAAAACTTTGACTTCTATACTCCATGAAATTAGTAGAATATCTTTGATATTTGCGTTTCATCCAAAGATCTTTTCATGGAAATATTCTTCCGATCATTCTTGAATTTTACTTTACAAAACAATGTCATGTTGACAATTTGGACGTTAATAATTCCCGGATAAATTAATTCTTGAACTTGTTTTATCAATTATTATGTCATTGTCATCATCCTCACGTTATATTATGTTATCTTCGGCTTACGTGCGTAGATGAACTTAGTATGATTATGACCAAGGATCATTCTAAGATAATCATGGCTTGATATAAATGATGTGACAAAAGTCCTCAAAGCTACCGTAATGCAAATGATGAATAGTTTTTGGTATGATTATGACCGGGTGATTCTAGATAGTCAACGACCATTGATAATTTGATGAAAATCCTTGATCGTGGTACGTGGATGATTAGATATTGTGGTTTATTCATTAAAAGTTTGAGTCTTAGTGATAAAAATTGATGAAAACCTTTAAAACCTAAAGATAGTAGACTTTTATTTTCTACTTGACTCTTTTAATGGATCAGATATTCCATCGCAGCTTAAACCGGTTGTTTATCATTGTATTTTATCGGTTTAACATTGTTGAAGACTATTGATAATTTATTCGCATTATCTTGGTTATAATATTTCTTCTCGGCTAGTTGAAATTCACCCTTTCTTTCACCGTTTCTCTTCGAAAAATGAGAATATAAATTTGAAAAAGAGTGATGGTCCCGAAGATAGCATTAGTAGTCCTCACTATTCTATTAAATAGTGTGACAATAAATGTAATGAGGACTCCTTGAGTATGGATATTGTCTAAAATGACAATATTCCTATTAAACTCTCGCTTTATGATTGTCGTATGTTACACGACAAATGTATAATTAAGTTTGTATTTGAATTTATGTACCATGTAAGTGACGACCCAAGATGGGTGACGTATACCTAATTTTGGGGGCGTCACATAGTTTGACCAAATATAATATTTTTTTTATTATTATTAATGTCCTTTTTAGTAATCTTTATATTTGATTTTAACTTATAAGTCATTATGACCCCAACACCTTCATAACTTGTTTTAACTTAATTTCTGACTTATAAATCAAATTGATGTTGAACGCTTTTAATTTAAAACAACTTATATTTTAATTTGAAGTCATCTTAAAATAAGTCGTTGTCGAACGGGCTCTTGACCTGTCGTACATGTATGTTAAAAGTGAGAAAATATGGTTCTAAAAAATAAGAGAAATTTATATATATTGCCATTTTATTTGTCGATTTTTTTATTGCGAGTTACGTGAATAACTATAATTGGTCATATTTTTATGATGTATTTGATACAATTGACTAATTTTATAATCATATACAATCTCATGTATTAATATACGTCACAATTATAATTTGACAGAAATCTTTCGTGATGTATAATTGAACTCAAAAATAAAAGATAAGATAGATGAAAAGAGAAATATAAATAAGTGTGTATATTAAAGTGTAAATTAAGAAAGCAAAAAAGTTTCGACTTTTGCATTTACATGGAAATAACTAACCTAATTTTCTCCCGATTTATTAATGTACGTAGTTAGATATTAACTTGTGAATACTAAAAAAAATGCATAACAAAAAGTGGAGGTTATAATTTATATGGACGTCAAATCAAGTCAAGATTTGACCATTCGCTTAAACACCAAATAGCTGAATAAGCAATGAATACACCAAAAGTTTGATAGTTTTGACAGTCGGTGATAGTTCTAGTGTGATATTAATTACAAGACATAAACATCAACAATTGGTGTATAAAATTGCTATAGTGTATAAGAGTAAATATTGTGTGTAACTTGACTTAGTATATTGTTGTATTTATAGTTGTTCATATCGGCTACCATAACACGCCGGAGACCGATTAAAAATAGGAATCATGATTTAGAATTTTCATAAGAATTAGATCATCATAATCAATTAGAATCTTATTTCCTTAAAATAAGAAACCATATAGGATAAGGAATCATAAGTCGATTAATATTTTGACCCCTCTATAACACCAAGCTGCCAAATAATTAATATGTTCAGTCGCACGGGCACGGATTCGGGCATCGATTATAGGGCCAAAAAAATTCATCCCAACATTTGTCCCCACTCCCTTATTATAAGAAACATGACAGGGGAATAGATAATAAGAGGTGAAATAATAGCATTGAAAACAACAGCACAACGACTTATAAAATGAATGGTGTGTTAAGAACAACGACTTATAAAAAAATGACACATAACAACATATACCAGACGGGCACGTCACACCAAACACCAAACGACTCGTCACGTTGAACACCAAACACCGAAGATCCCGTTACACCGAACACCAGATGACTCGTCACGCCGAACGCTGAATAGTTCATCACATCGAACACGAGAGAGCTCGTCACACCGAACACCAAAGAGAAAATAAATTTTGTACATCTGACAAATAACCAAACACCATATAAGGGAACAAACTTTGTTCTCTTGCCAACCCGTTAAACACAATATAAGGAACAAATTTGTTCGCCTGCAAAAATCCCTAAACACCATATAGGGAGTAGGTTTTTTTCGATTGGTATTATTCCCGAATCTTCATTTATACTGTTAACTCCAAGATCTTTCTTCACGTCCCAATCACCAAGACGCGTCCAATATTCTGCACAGTTCAACAAGTCAACACCAAAAGTTTGACTACCGACCGTCGAGTGATAAATCCATGGGAGAGTCAAGACAGCGATCACAAGGTCCAACAATGGAGAGAAAATATTATCTAGTGTCTTCGGAGAGATAGAATTAGAATTTTTGAATGAAAAATATATATTACTTACCCTCTTATGATCTTATTTCACGATACTCCACTATCCCATGCCATCGTACACACCCACCACCTTCCGACATCTTTTTCCTCACTTCCCATTACTTCAAAAAAGAAATACCTACCTTCACCCTCTCACATCGCTTACACCGCGGTCATCCGAGTCCCATCCTCATTAATGCCATGCAAAGTGCAAGTGGCGTATATAATAGTCAAACGTCATTCGGCATAATGATTACCGGGTCAAAGTCAAGGTTAAGTGATAATTTGATAACGGGCCAATATAACGACTAAGCCCAAATAATAAAATGACCCAAGTGACCGGATCCAACCACGACTTAAAGATAACACGATCCAAGGGAGGAGCCCAATAATTTCTACCAATAAAGAAAAGGATTATACTCAATATTACCCCTACCTTATATTAAATGCAGTGTTTAATGAAAGACTATAAACAAGATAGCCTGTGACGTAACCATCTATGATAAGTCATAAGAGATCCAAAGTGAAACTCGCCAAAGCCCAAATTGTCATCGTGCATGTGTTGAGAAACCCAATAGACGCAAGCCCACGAAAGTGAAGATATTTAGGTCTAAAATGGACGAAACCCTTCCCATTCATCATCATTGCAAAGTTGAATTAAATGTGTCACTTTTAATTAATTACCGCTCAACTGTCAAGATAAAAGGTAAACTTTACCAATTCTCGATTTGCTTTTACTCGCTAATTCAAAATTTGAACCTTAGAGCTTTCTTCTTCTCGCAAATTTCTTTCTCTCGCTTCACAAAATCAAAACAATGGTGACCAAACCTCTAGCCGTAACTCTCTCTTCGCAACTCCCATTAAAGATCGCTTTCTCCCAACCCAAACCCTAACCAAGAGGGTTCAAGTTCCAACCTCAATCATCCACCATGGGGAAACCTTCTCCGACCTCCTCTTCTTCGATTTCTTCAAAGACGGGAACAATTTCCTAACGCCAACATCCGCTCTTCTATTACCGAATCGAAATATGCATGCTCAGAGTCGTTATCGATTCCCCGACATGTATGCAATAAGGGCCCTCGCCTCCTCAAGAGCGATGATATCAAATGACCGACCGACGGTTGGGTCGCCACGCCTCACCACTCTTCTAGAAAAGGGGTTCGTTCGCCTCTCCATGTCTTCATCATTACCCTTTTAGGGTTTATAGGAGGGCTTCTTTCGCCAACTAAAGGCCCAACTCCTACATCCACATCTTGGCATTTATCGCCTTCGCCATGAACTTGGGATTACTCCTCTCACTGACATCTTCTTCACCCTCTTCTCCGCCGGTAGGTCTCGAGAACGGGGCTTCAAAGTGTTGAGCAAGCAATCTCCTCGACCCAACACTGTGTTCGAGAGAGACTCGATGAACACTCCTTCCAAAGAACAAAGGTTGGCATGAGAAGTGGTTTTTCATTACGGACTTCAGATCTCTTCTTCCAGATCGACCACCTCCCACCAAAGTCTCACGACTTCTAGATATATCCAAGAACGGGTGAGGGAGATGGCGATTTCTTGAGGAAAATTCTCCAAAAGAATGGAGTTTCACACTCATCGACCAAACAAGTCCGGGTTATACAACCACAAATGTAAGTTTTGATTAATTACGAATATATAATTTCGAGCTATATAAGTGATACATATTCGATGTGTGGTTTTTGCAAAGATCTCCGATCAAACCGACTTCGGAGGTGAGAGACTGGAAGATTTTTTCGGCGGGGAGAATGCAGATGCAAGTGAAGAGCATCCTACCAAGAATCTTCCTGTGTTAACCCTTCTACCGCCGATTTCCCCAACTTCTTCCCTTCAAACCGACGAACCTCAAACCGACGAACCCATTATTCCTCAAGAAAACCTTCGACTCGCCAAGAAAGAGATCCGCCAAACGAACCAAAACCACCCAACCGTAAACAAACCCCGATACAAAGGATCCCAAACACTCCCAAGCAAACCCCCAAACAACAACCTCCTCAACTAATCTCAATCCTCCAACCTCCGAACCTATCCCAAGCCGAGAGAGAGCCTTCGATATTCCTTTCGCACGATCGGGCCAAGGTCCTTCGTAAAAAGAAAATAAGAACCAAAATAACTCCCTCGACCGGCCAAGAGCTTCGAGTCCCTACCTCTTCTATTGTTATTCCTCCGATCACATCCACGTAAACCCCGTTCTCGACAATGAACCAACCGGCCAATCCGCACTCCTTCCCGAAAAAGAAAATGTACCATCGACATTCACCCCGGTTCATCTCCTGCTCCTTCGCCAACTCCCCGAACGCACACCGCCTCGATCTCCTTCTCCCGAAACCATACACGTAGACCCTCACCCTTCTTCGCTAAGAACCTCCACCTTCTCCGCCAAGAGAACCAACCACCGAGATTGATCGGGAAGCCATGGCCTTCTCAACAATGTGGCCCCGACTAATGCTCATTTTCCATTCCAACTGCTCAACACTTTTCGTGAAACCACGATCACTCTGCTCGGAATAGTTCGAATGGAGATCTACTCAAATAAGGTACGAGCTACTTCAAGAAGGTAAACGAGTATCTTTTTTATTTCAATTTATCTCGCATATTTATATATCCGAAAACCGATCAAATGATATTGGAAATACACAGCCAATGCAAAGGTTCTCGGACGTCTTCGCCCAAGGTCTCTCGTCGAAGCAGAAGAAGAGATCTTGAGGAAGGAGAATGCCATGTTGAAGTCTCCGCCATGGCGAAGGAGAAAACTCAACGTGAATGCCTTCTTCATACAAATGAAGGTCTTCAAAAGAGTTAGCCCAAGCCAAAGGAGATGTGAAGGCCTCAGGAAGAACCAAAGTCAACCAAAGCACAAAGACGAGGAGATCGTGAAAATGAACGCCGACTTGGTTCAAAGGAGCGAGATAAGGATGGAAAAGATCGAGGAGCTAAAGGTCGATGCTAAGATCTTGACCAAGACTATCCATAAGTCGGAGGCAAAGGTAAACTCGTCACACGAAAGTAGCGCCAAACTCAAGAGAAAATCCGAGAACTCAAGGCTCTTCGGGACCTTGGCCCCCATTAACCGACGACCTTCGCAAACAAATATGCTAAGAGTAACTTAACTCTGACGAGATCAATGGAGAAATAATGAAGATATACTCCGAGAGTTACGAGCCACAAGTCGTGGCAAGGAGAAGTCGCCTCGCAACCAATCTCTGACCCATCCTTACTTGATTCTTCGACGAAGACGGCGCCCAAGTCGATGTTCTTTTTTATGGCTTTTCTCCTTTTTTAATTTACAATGATCTCAGAAAATTGTCAATAGTGTAATTAAATTAAATATTTAATGAAAATGGCTTCATTCCTTATTACTTCTAGATATTTATTATCCGCCAATACTCCAATATTTTATTAAGTGAAAAATGCACCAACCCCTTCATGGGTCAACTCTCGAATCGTTAGGTAACAACTAAACATGCCATATAACAGATAAGATGAAGTGTAAGAATGAAGCTTCCTAACTCAACACTTAGAAAAAATTTAGGTAATAAAGTAAAGGGATACTTATTAGTTCAAAAGTGTGAGATAAATTTGCTTCATTAGAATTTGTTTACCCCTAAAGGCCTAACAAAACTAAAAGATGACATTTGCCTACCCTCGAAGGGCCCGACAAAGTCTCGAAGGATGACACTTGCTTACCCCGGCGGGCTCTCGATAAGGTCTAAGTGTTTACAATTGCCTACCACGAAGGGCGACGACAACGTCTTAAAGATGACACTTGCCTACCACGGGCGAAGGGCGATAAGGTCTAAGTGACCACCGCCGAAAAAAGGTCGCCATCGAATGGCCACCATCGAGTCCACCACCCGAACCTCCTAACACCAACGACGCTTGCTTACCACGAAGGGCCCGACAAACTCATAAGGACCACCGCCGAAAAGGTCGCCATCGAATGGCCAAATAGTCCACCCAACCTCCTAACACCAATGACATTTGCCTACCACGGCGGGCCCGACAAACTCATAAGGACCACTGCCGAAAAGGTCGCCATCGAATGGCCAAATGAGTCCACCCGAACCTCCTAACACCAACGACGTTTGCTTACCACGGCGGGCCCGACAAACTCAAGGATAACACTTGCCTACCACCGAAAAGGGTCCAAGTGTCCATAATTGCCTACCACGGAAGGGCACCAAACGTCTTAAAGATGACACTTGCCTACCACGGGGCCTTCGATAAGGTCTAAGTGACCACTCACGAAAAAGGTCGCCATCGAATGGCCAAATGAGTCCACCAACCTCCTAACACCAATGACGTTTGCCTACCACGAAGGGCCCGACAAACTCATAAGGACCACCTCACCGAAAAGGTCATCATCGAATGGCCAAATGAGTCCACCCGAACCTCCTAACTTCGATGGTCCGATCAAGAATGAAGACAAAATTTGTTCGAGAAAAAGGGAACTTTTATCGATGATGACATAAATATTTACAAATTTCCCCACGTACATACATCATTTTACTCGAAAGTACTTTCTAAGCCTCACCAAATGTACAAGTATTCTTAATCACGACCCATCTAATGCTTTCAATCGATAAGTTCCCGCCTTTACTTCAGCTATTTCATACTATTCTTCCCATTGGCATCGCCTTTCCTATATTTCTCGAGGTGTAGATGCTTTCGCTTCTCCGAGGACAAAATCTCCCACTTCAACCTTCGACATTTTACCCCTTATTATAATGCTTAGCCACTCTTCACGATAAGTCGCCAACCCGATTAAGGCTATTTCTCTTACTTCTTCAAGTAAATCAAGGTCGGCCTTAAGCCCTTCCTCATCAGAGATTTCTCCTCAATCGGTCGACCAAGACCGGAGATCCAATTTCAACCGACTAAGGCATCGCATTATAAGCCGCCTAAAAGGTGAATCCCCGTCAGAAGTCCCTGAGTAGTTCGATAAGCCCACAACACGCCAAGTAGCTCCTCCGCCATCTCTCTCGTTTCATTCAATCAAGGCTGATCCCATTCAACAGCTGCTCGCTGGTCACTTCAACTTGTCCATTCGACCGTGGATGAGCCATCAAGTCTTTCGTGTCAATCCCTAGTTCTTTCAAGAATGCCTCAAATTTCGATCCCACAAATCAAGGCCCGTCTGTCCGATACCAACACCTTAGGATCCCCGCCAAACACCACGCACTCTTTATAAACTTTAGGCACTCCCGTTCGTTATCGATCAAGTGGTTTTGCCTCCACCCACTTAGTAATATAATCAATAAGAACTATGATTTAAGTCGACTGACCTTTAGCTTTCTAGAAGGGACCCAAAGATATCAACCCCCGCATAAAGAAGGGTATAGAGATAAGATCGAGTATAGCTCTTCCGTGGTCATGGGATCTGACCGCTGATCCGACATTTCTCACACTTCTCGACGTAATCATTGCTTTTTTAAAGATAGGTAGGCCAATAAGACTTCTCGGCGGCAAGTACTTTATAAAGCAATGACTTAGCCGCCATACGGTCACCACAAATACCTTCACGTATTTCCCAAGAGCATAGTCACCTTCAGATGGAGTCAAGATTTCAATAAGGGAGATGAGAAAGCTCTTCTAATGCATCTCCATCAATCGTAACAAAATTAGCACTTTTATACTTAACTTTTTTAATGCGAAGCATCCGATCCGGCGGTAAGACGCCATCCGCCAGATACTCTATATACGGAGTCAACCAAATAATTGTTCGGCCAACGCACATCACCGATTCATAATATACACTAGATGTTGCAAAGTTTGTAAATAAACCGATCCATCAAAGACGCAACATCCGTAGTGGCTAATTTGGAGAATGCATCGCTATTGAATTGTTATTACGCCGATCCTCAAACTCATAGATTGGAAATATCAAGTCGCTTCCTTCAATTGTGTTAGATATTTGATCATTTTTGGGCCTCGAGCTTCATATTCCCCGTAAAGTCGCTTAACGATTAACCGAGAATCACTAAAGATAATTATGCGTTGTACTTTCAAGACTTTTTGCCAACCGAAACCTCGCAAGTACCGCTTCATACTCAAATTTTCTTGTTTGTCGCTTTGAATCAAATCATGGCTCATTGACTTGAATCCTCCCACTCGCTGTAATAATACTCGCCCATCGACGTCTGTGGTAGAAGACCCATCTCGCATACAAATATTCAAGAACTCGCTCAATTAAGAATCAGAATCGCTTCGTCTCGATCCTTCACCTTCTACCACAACTTCATCACCTTCTTAAAACGAGCATTCAACAACAAAATCAGCCAAGGCTTACCTTTTCACGGCGGTCGGGGATGATATTCAATAAAAATTGTGACAACTCCATCGTCCATGCAAATTAATCTCCCCATACACCTCAGTTTGCCCATAATCTTCTTTAAAGGTCGATTCAGATACACTATTACCAATCTACCTCGAAGTATCATTTAAGCTTTCGACTAGCAGCTATTAAAGCAAAAGCAAACTTTTCAATGTTCGGGTACCTTGTTTCAAAGATCTCAAGGACACGGCTTATATAATAAACCGTGTCGCTTACTCCCAACTTCACGCACTAAAACCGCTTCCTACCGCCAATGAACTAGTCGCTAAGTACAAATATAAAGGTTCAAAGCAGAACTGCTTCACCAACAAAGGCGCCAAGATAAATAGACTTGATGCTCGAAAGGCGCCCTCACACCAAGTCCATCAAACGTCTTTGCATTCTTCTACTTTTCAATGTATCAAAGAACTCCAGACATCTTTCCGCCGACTCGACATAAACCTCCTCAAAGTCGCAATCCTTCCAAATGACGACGTTGAACATCTTTAAACGACCGAGAGTCTTCATGTTCAGATCGCTCAATCTTCTCGTGATCGGCTTCGATTCCTCTCTCGATCGACAAGATAACCCGTAAATTTGCCGCACCCTAGACCGAAGGTGCACTTAGTGGGATTCAATCTCAAATCAGGCCGATTTAATCGTTCTCAAAACATTCTTCCAAATCATCCAGATGTTTATGTACCAACATACTTTTGACAATCATGTCGCCTACGCACACCTCCACATTCCCGCCCAAATTGATATCCGAAAACACGGTTCATCATCCTCTCGATATGTGGGTCCGGCATCGATGAGGTCAAGGTCATTTTCTTATAAGATATACCGAACGATGCGTAATGAACGCCGCCTTCTAGATATCTTCTTTACACATGGAAATTTGATGATATCCAGAGAATGCGCCCATGAAACTTAATAAAGCATACCCCAAGTGGCATCGATTAGTTGGTCAATGTGGGGTAGAGGGTAGAAATCCTTCTGACAAGCCTTATTTAAATCAAGATAGTCGATGCAGACTGCATTTACCATTTTGCTTCAGCATCAAAGACCACATTCGCCATCCATCGCGGGTAGTCAATCTCAAGATGAAGTCCGCCGCCAACAGCTTTTGCAATCTCTTCATCAATTATTCACGACGCTCAAAAAGAAAAATCCTCCTCTTCTGCTTTGACCGCTTCTTCGACGGGTTCACTTCCACCGATGCTCAAGATATCCCTCGCTACTCCCTAAGATATCCCGAGGCTCCCATGCGAAAAATATCAACATAGCTTTGCAAGAGCTCCACGAGGTTCGTCTCGAGAGGTTCCGCAGACCAACCTATTTTCACCGCTTTGTTTGCTTTCTGCCCGATGAGCTCTATCTCCTCCGCTTTTCACCGGCACGACCAATGGTTCGTAACTACTCTCCGTGAAAGGTTCGATCTCTATCGCCATAAAGATGCTTCTCGCTCGATATTCCCAATCCCAAGTGATCACAACATTTCTATAACATCTTCCGCCGCATCCAAATCCCCTTCACCTCACGAATTCCACGAGCCGAGAGAAATTTGATTTTGAAACGAGGAATAGAGGTCACACTTGCAAAGCAATTAAAGCAGCCTTCCCAAAATAAAGATTATAAGCAGAATCTACATTTACAACATAAAATTTGCAAATAATTTCACCGTTGGGGGCCGTTCAAGATGACTTGCGCTCAATAGTTCCAAACACCTTAACCCGGCCATTACTAAAACCATATAAAGGAGCTTCCCGTCCTAACTCCATCTTTTCGCCCATCTAGTGCATTCTCCGATAAGCGGGCATACGTAATATCTACAGTAAGACCCATTATCCACCATCATCCGTTTATATCTACCGAACCCACTTGCAAATAACACCAATGATCCTCGTAAGGCTCGATAATTTCCGGCGGGTAATCTTCATCAAGAAAAGAGATTACCGAACTCTGATAAGGTCTCGGGCTACCGGAGGGTACCACCATCGCCACGACCGAATCCAAGTAGCTTTCGCCGCTTTTTTCCAACGAAGCTTTGCTGTAAGTACCCCAAAGGATGACATCTATCACATGCCTCAGTCGTTCGGAGCAGGTAACACTTGGCGAATCGGTTTGAAGCACGGAACAGCCTCTCGTCTCGCCGCTGATTGGTTCTCGCAACCACATATCAATTAAAGCACCGCCAGTACCTTCCTTTCAATAAAGTCCTTCAAACTAGCACAAATAAGCCAGATTACGACCAAGCTTGATGATAATCACAATACTTACGAGAATTCCTTTCCAGTGCTTAATGTTATCTCGAGGTGGTTCAAAATAGGTCGATTCTTAATTTGATCCAAGATAATGTACTCGCCTCAGATTAAGTGTCAGGTACGTTCTATTCACTGTTTGAGCCGGAGCGATTTAACGCCCTCCACCCCGCGCTCCAATTATTAAACTTTTTCGACCCGCCTCATACGGCCTCTTTATTACCCTCATTCTTTCTCCGATCTTTATCGCTTCTCGTCCCGATCCGTCTCTCAGTTCCTGGCCAAAGCAGACGCTTAAGGTCGCCCATAGCTTCCTCCACCACGATATAACCTTCACTTTTGTCAAAGGCCTCAAGAAGACTCTTCTGTGATGAAACATCAACTTCTTCACTAACTTCTCCGATTCGACCAGTATCTAACCCATTCTCAAATAAATTAACCATAGAGATCATTCAAGTCTCACACCGCCTATCGCTTCACTAATCTCTCTTCACATATCGCCCAAAGACTCATTCAAAACCGTCGAACCCGAGCCAACGAACCATTGGTTTTCCCTTCTTTGTTGCTCCCAAAGCGAGCATGAAATTTATCGCATACGCCCCCCAAGATGAAATCAATCTGAGGGCAAAGTCCCCATCCACCGCCGCATCCTTTCTAAGTGTTAGGACGAAAGTATGACACTTAAGAAAGATCGCTAAAAGTCATATTAATCCATCACCTACGAACGCCGATCAGGGGTCATAGGATCCCCGATCCATCATAACTCTCAATACGGGGCAACTTCGGTGGGGTCACTTTTTCTCTAAGAATCTCCGCTAAAAAGGGGATTCTTCTTTCCCCAAGTGTCCTTCGCCTTTTCGCATTTCCTAAAGTCGCCCTCAAGTTCTTTAACTCTTTAACCAAATAATCTACACCTTCCGTCGAGATGATGCTTCCTTTTCCGATGACTCCTTTCTCCTATGAAAGTAGAATTCTGGCTTTTTAATGTAACCTTCAACTCTGTATGACTTCTTCTGCGATTTGAAGTGTCTATGTATGTGTACCTCAAGAGACTTTCTGGAGTACAATCTCTAGATATGCTTCGCCTCTTGTGCTCTGCACCGAGGCGAGAATGTGCAACAACAAGGGCTCTTCAGGGTTTTCAGGAGTACGATCCTCGGATCGACCTTCTTCGTTCCTCCTCCGACCGCCTCCTTAGAATCGACAGGTGATGTACCCTCCTCGATCTTCGAGGAGTAGGCTTCGGATCTTCTTCTTTCTCGATTTCTACCTCGAGACTCTCGTCCCCGAATGAATGTGTTCTTTTCCACTTCTGTCCTCGCTTCTTCTGATCGATTATAACCGAGTTCTTCATCTCTCAACTCACATCCGCCATCCGCTCACCTATATCCCGTCGTTGCTTCACAAGTACTTCCATAGCTCTATCCGCTTCATC